>LPNX010467986.1:239965-331192 GCA_001517045.1 Pseudotsuga menziesii | reverse complement strand
CATGTCATCATGCCATATCAGCATGCCATGTCATCATGCCACATCAGCATGCCATGTCATCATGCCACATGTCACCTTGTGATTGGTCCATACTGTATGGATACCATATGTCATCCTCTGAGTGGTGCCACATCATCATGTTTGTATAGTATGGATGCCACGTGTCACCTTGTCAGTGGTGCCACGTGGCACCTCTTTTTGCCAAATTTGCCTGTTGACCTTATAGAACAAAACGCGATAACTTTCTCATACGGAGTCCGTTTGAGGTGAAACGAACGCCATTGGAATCATCTCGACGAGCCCTTCTATCTAGTGCTAGTTTTGCTGAGATTGGAGGACTTCAAAATTTTTCCTTCTTGGATCCTCCTGAATCGAAAGCGCTCCTTCAGCTGCTTGGAAATATTTTTGCCGGTATTCCTCTCATAGATATACTTCGACAGATATTCCCTGGCCTTTGGCAAGCCCGTAATTCTCACAATTATTTCTACTGTGACGGGAATGGGATTGTTTAACCAGAGTGTCCCACCATGAAAATAGGACAATTTTTTTTTAACAAACGCATGGGCTTCATTCAACCACCCAAAATGAGGCATATTGAGTAAAGAGGAGCTGCGTTCGAAAATTGGAAATCTCGACGTTTCGATCCCTACTCTGGGATCATCATCAGGAGACAATTAGAAGCGTGAGGAAATGTGTAAGATGCCTGAGTGGTTAAATATGAAAATCTAGTTTTAAGGTAAAAAATATATAAGAAGGGTCGGCTAAATTTTTTTTTTTTTTTTTTTAAATTTTGTTTTAAATTTTTTTTTCAAATTAGGGTTTTAAGGAAAACTTAAGAATATTACCTTAATTATTTAAAAAAAAAATTAAATTAAGTTAATTAAAGCCTTTATATATAATTCTTAAGTTTTGAAAAAATTCTCTTTAACAGTTTTTAAGGTATTTAATAAAAATTAGAAATGTTAATTTCTTTTTATTAAAAAGTTTTTTATAAAAGTTCCAATAATAAAGTCTTTTAAATTTTTTTATATAATTTAAATATGTTAATTTTAATAATTACAAATTTTAAGGTTTTCAAAGTTCTTAAATATAAGAAAGAAATTTTAAAAGTTTTCTTGAAAGAATTATTATACTTTTTAAAATTAACCTAGATCTAAAAACTAGAAAAAGAAAGGGCACTTTTTAATTATAAATTTAAGTTTAGTTCCAATGATTTTTAAAGGTTTAAAAGTATTTAATATTTAGAATTATTAATTTTATTTTAGTTTTAGAAGTTTTCAAAAGGTTTTATGATTATAGATTTAAAAACTTTTTATTCAGCTTTGTTAATTTTTTTATTTTTATTTACAAGTTTTTAAAAAAAAATTTATAAAATAATTTTTTAATTTTAGTTTTTGAAAGGATTATTATTATTTTTTATTAATTTTTAATTTAAACCTAAACCTAAAACTCGAACCAAAAGAAATGACCTAAAAGGAGGAGTGGCGAAGTTTTTCAAAGTCCAAAGAGGGCTTAGGGGAAGTTGAGGCAGGAAACCAAGACTTAAGAATTGGTTTGAAGGCTTTTAGTGGTTTGTAAGGAGCAAAGGAGAGGTTTCCAGGAGTCACTGATTCTGGTACCATCATCTCGGTTAAGGCAGTCCTCATTAAGGTTGATCCCAATCTTTTCTCTTATTTTCCTTTTGGTTAAGTTGTCCTCTCTTGCGATGACTTTAGCTTTTTCAAGACAAATATGGTGTCTAGTAAGGTGCGCATGCTCTGCGAGGGCGGATTTCTTATGTCTATCGTGTCTGAGGTCTGCGCTATGTTCTTTGAATCTAGTTTCCATGGACCGTCCGGTTTCACCTATATATGACAGGCCACATAAACATGGAATGGAATAGACCCCTTTGTAGGCTCTTGGATCAATTGGATCTTTGAGGGAGTCGACATAGTTCCTAATGGTGTTGGGAGGGGTGAAGAGAACCTGGATTTTATGTCTTCTTAGGGTTTTGGCGAGTCTATCTATGGTACCCTTAATGTAGGGAAGGGAGACCTTGTTCAACATGGGGTCGTCATTATTGTCCCAGGTCTTTTTCTTTTTAGGTCTCTTAGAGGAGGAAACTATTTTCCTAAATTGTCCTAAACTATAACCGTTATCCTTAAAGACCTCAGCTAGATGTTCAATCTCATCTTTGATGTGTTCGTCGTCAGAAATTCTCAAAGCTCTTGTTATGAGGGTATGTATAACTCCGATTTTTTGAGGAGGGAAATGGTGGGAATCGGCATGTAGATATCTATCCGTGTGGGTTTTCTTCCTATAGACTTGGTGGGATATCGCGCCATCCTCTTTTCTTGAGATAAGGACGTCGAGAAAAGGTAGTTTGTTATCTTCTTCGATCTCCATAGTGAACTTAATATTGTTGTTTAGGTTATTAAGATGTTGAAGAAATTGATCCAAGGTGTTTCGCCCGTGTGGCCATATCACATCCGTGTCATCGACGTAACGTTTCCATCTTTTCGGTTTTAGGGGGAAGAGTTCTAGGGCACGTTTCTCAAACATTTCCATGTAAAGGTTAGCCACTATTGGGGAAAGGAGGGAACCCATTGCTACGCCTTCCACTTGTTCATAGAAATCTTTCCGGAATGTAAAGAAAGTGGAATTTAAGCAAACTTCAACGAGTTCAGCTGTGTTATCATCAGATAGGCTTCTAATAGTTTCAATGGCATCTTTGACAGGAATTTTTGTATAAAGTGACACTACGTCAAAACTAACACGGATGTCCGAGGCATCTAAGGTCTCATTGCGAATTTCCTGCACCCAACTAGTCGAATCTTTAACAAAGGAATTAGTTTTTCCAACGAGAGGTTTGAGAAGAGAAGCTAGGTATTTGGCCAGCTTGTAGGAAGGGGATCCTATTGTATTGATGATCGGGCGAAGGGGAGCACCGTTCTTGTGAATTTTAGGAAGCCCATAGATTCGTGGGGCGGTTCCTTCTTTAGGGAGTAATTTCTTTTTAATGGTTTCATCTAGTTTGGAGTTGAGGATAGCCTTGGAGATAGCTTTATGGAATTTCTTACTGGGGTCCTTGTTCAATTTACGGTAATTACCACAAGAGAGGTGTTCTAGAATTTTCTTATTGTAATCTTCTGTGTCCATCACAACAGTCGCATTACCCTTGTCTGCTTTGGTGATCTTGATACCCTCGTTGCATCTTAAATTCTTTAGCGCTGTCCTCTCATCCTTGGAGATATTTGGTTTCGGAGGTTTGGCTTGTCTCAAAATAACAGCACATTCCTGTCTTGTTTCCTCTGCAATTCTTTCTGGCAAGTGTGTAACTGCGTCCTCTATGCTGCACATCAATTCTTTAGTCGGGATTTTTTCCGGGGCGATTGCAAAATTGAGGCCATATTCTAGAACTTTGATTTCATTATCGTTGAGTACAATGCTGGAGAGGTTGACCACGTTTGATTTTTTCTGGTGTGATCGTTTATCCTGGCTGGGCTTCTGCGTGTTGTGTAGGGCGCAGAACTTACGTTCCTGTTTGGCTCTAGATCTATCTCGGTGGCTATCACAGCGCATACAAATGGATGAGTCTACAGCGTTCCAGAGGTTGGCGTATATGATGTTGGTTAATCTAATGTGCAGTCGGCAAGCTTTCTCGAACAGGAAGTGGATTTCGCCTCTCATCTTCTTTATCTCTTGTCTGATCAGCGAGATGCTGAATTGTTTAAACAATGACTGATTTCTGCAATTATTAAGACGGTGTTTTACAGTTGCGAAAAGAGGGATAATTTCATTATCACGGCATTTTTTTAAAAATTCCATATTAGTAGATTTCTGGGCAATCTTGATCCGGGCTATTTCCAGGTGCTTCAAGTCGTTCAGGACATCCCTTCCATGGAGGGACTTGACCTGTTTGAAGATGGTCATCTACGCAGTGGCAAATTGAGTAAAGAGGAGCTGCGTTCGAAAATTGGAAATCTCGACGTTTCGATCCCTACTCTGGGATCATCATCAGGAGACAATTAGAAGCGTGAGGAAATGTGTAAGATGCCCGAGTGGTTAAATATGAAATTCTAGTTTTAAGGTAAAAAATATATAAGAAGGGTCGGCTAAAAAAAAAATTTATTTTATTTTATTTTAAATTTTGTTTTAAAAAAAATTTTCCAATTTTTTTTCCAATAGTCCAGAGTTGTCCAACCGGCTCGCCCATGGTTAAGGAATCCGCAGAATCGGTGCAACAGGCCCCGTTGGAATTAACTCATAGGGCTCATCTCGAACATCTTTAAGTAGTAGCAAGTCATGGTCCTCAAGCTTCAACCTGATCAAGGTAGGGATGATATTGACCTAGCATGTCATCCCTTCCAGCAACAGTGGAAATTTTGGTGGATACTTCTGATTATTCATAGTCTTCCTCAGCTTCACTCCTGGACACGTAGGAGTGACATATCCCAAGATATCATGAACAGAGACACCGCTAGTTGCCATAGACTCTACAGATCCTGAGCTCAACAGCCCAGTCTATGCAGTCCCTTCTCCTTGCACTCTAGTTGAAGTGCGGGTGTGCCTCTTCTATTGCAGCATGGTACTGGGCTTCTGATCCCGTCACTTACTCTTGGGGATGGATGATGAGCCTACTGGCATGCTCATGACTTCTTCTTTGATGGCCATGGGACGAATAGGGGACTCTTGCTTGCTAGAATTCTTAATGGCATCGGGGTCGCTCAACATGCCTCACTCCCTAAACCTTACAATGCACCCAATGATGTTACCCCTTGACTCTACAACTCACCAAAAGATCACAACACAACTTCACAATTCATACTCGGCTCAACACTTTGTTCAATCAACTGAACAATTTCGTCCTCCCATGTCTCGCGTGATTTTTATAGGCACCTCCCAATTCAAACTCATTATTTCCAAATCTATGATCTCCATCATGACTAAATCCGGTAGTAATGACACCAAATCCACGACAATATTACCCTTCTAATGGTCGGATCAAACATTAATGCACATCGCTTCAACAAGCACCGCCAGCTAACTATTTTAACTACCTGCATTTATTACTAATTAGACCAACCCACATCCCTGCAGCTGTCATCCTTCCATCATTACAAACTCTAACCTTGCACAGCCTCTTCCTCTAGGCTCAACTTGCTTTTATCTAACAATTTGTTTTTTCAGTGCCTTAAGCAGTGCGTAGCTCTGACCCTGTCCTATAGGGATTCAAGTGACTCCCATTAATGAGCTTTGACAATACTGCACCATTGAATTGCTGCAATTGAACTGTGTTGGAGACATTTACCCACCATGCACACTTAATTTGGTCAACTTGGCCTTGTTAAACCACTATCCTAAGTTTTATTGACTTAATTGAAAATCAGAGGAGCACTATATGACATCATCATGAGCACAATCACTCCTACCTTCAGTCAAGGAGTCCAACTAAGCCTACTCCTTCATTTGGGGAGGCTAACTAGAGCACTCTGGGGGTGATCTAAGTGTTATAAATGCACCTAATGGCTAAATGATGGTTACAATCAGTTAAGATGAGTGGTGAAGGTGCCTCCATTCATTATAATGATTATTTTATTAATATTTAATCAACTGGACTCAATAGGGGCACCTCTAACCACCTATGATGGCCAGTTTGACTTCAGTTAACCTTATCGGGGTTCACTGGAGTTATTGATGCACTACCAATTATTGGTTGGAATGCAGTGACATGTGTCTAAGATACTTTTAGTTAGACTCATTCATTCATTGCACTCCGACTTTAGTTAGGACTTAGTTGAGTCAATCAGCACTTGATTAGTTGGTTAACTAGTGTGTTTACTGCGGCTTACATTCAGTTAAGCTACACCCATTCATTCAATTCAAATGACCTCCTTGGGAATTCAAATTGTATTGGCATTCATGCATCTTTCATGATCATTGTATTGTATTATTCATTATTCATTGATTATACAAAGCTGCTACTCCCATTGCAGCACCATTTTGCCAATTATATGCATATTTGTCTGTATTCTTGTGAGCCCTTGTTTTCAGTTCCTAGACCATTGTGACAAATTAATATGGTATCATATCTTATGGTGGTACGAAGCTCAGATCTCTCAAAAACATGGTTTTTAACAGATCTTGCAAGAAAAATTGAGTAAAAGCTCAAAATTCCAGCAGTGCACTAGAAGCCAAGGCTTACCACTTAATACCCCAAGGAAAGGAATTGTTGATCAAGCTTGCTTGATCAACTATGTTGGGTGTGATGAAAGCCTAAAATGTGTAGGCTGTCTAACCTTATATTGCCCCTTTTGTTGTGATTTGTAGGTTTTAATAGGTGAAAGCATTCGCTCCCACAGTTTGAAATGGATTCTTTACTAGAACTCTTGAATCCGTTCAATTTCCATTCATGGAAAGGAGACATGGAGATCTAGCTACGTTCCAGAGGACTCTATAGGGTCACTATGGAACCTGAAGAAGAGCCTACTTCTGTGACATACAAAGCTATATTCTTGAACAAGAAATATGAAGCATTCGGATTCTTGTGCCTCTCTGTTTCTCGAGATCTTCTTTTCCATCTCTCGGGATTGAAGACTCCAAAGGAAATTTTGGACAAATTGGAAACCATGTATGGAAAATAGGATGATTTGAGAGTATACCATCTTGAAAATGAGTTGATGTCTCTCTAGCCTTCCAATTTCGAGACCTTAAATTATTTTGTCACAAAGTTCAATCACATTGTCTTACTGTTGAAAAAATGTAAGGTGGAGAAGGAGGATGATCCGCTCATCCTCATCATACTTTCCAAACTTGGAGCTGATTATTTGGTGTTTGTCTCTACATTCCATGTGGGGAAGCTCCCAACCCCTGGATGGAATATTCCTTCATGCAATGCCTTCATTGAGTCCCTAACAAGTGAACATGATAAGATTTTCCATATAGGGATCATCATATCCTCCCGTGATCAAGCCCTCTCTGTCTCAGGGCCCAAAGATCTGAAGGGTAAAGGAAAGCAGCAGAAGAACCCAAAAACCAAATTTGAAGCTCCTAAGCTTAAAGTTGAAAATCAGCAGCATGAAGAGCCTTCTAGCTCAAAGCAGAACAAAGGAAAAGGGCATCATGGGAAGGAAAAAGTCAAGTGTTCATACTGCAGAAAGGGCTTCCACCCTGAATATGCCTACATGAAAAAGAAACTTGATGAAGCTACTTCTCTTCTTGATAAAAATCACATCAATCTTCCTAAAATATTTCGGAGGAGAGATCAGCAAGATCGAGAGCCACGGCATGAAAGAGGTCATGCCCTCATGGAAAGAACTTCGAAGTCCAAAGCACTCTTGATAGATTCTGGAGATTCAAAACACATGATGACTGATAGAGACTCCTTCTCATTTTTGAAGAACGAAAAATCCATTCCCATCCACATGGGAGATGACTCCACAATCATATCCGAAGGACAAGATACTGTAGATCTTGAGCATGGTTATTTTTCCAATGTTCTGTATGTACCATCTCTTGCATCAAACCTCCTAAGAGTTTATCAAATGAAACATATGGGAGTGCCTAAGAGAGTCTCCTTTAGCTCAGATGATGTATATCACAGAACTTGCATTCGAAAAACTTGTAGCAAAAGGACTTGCAAACCATCATGCAAAAGCCTACGAGTTCTCCCATTTTGTGGTGGATGCAAATCCCACAACATTGCTTACTCATGGAAATGAAGTTAGTAGACTATGGAATGAGAGTTTTGGCCACCTAAAATTCAAATACTTGCAGCAATTACAGAATAATTCTATGGTTGAAGGCCTCCCAGTCATCAAAGCTACCACTGGAATTTGCAAGGGATGTGTTGTTGGAAAGCACCCTGAGCATAAGCTCGATCGGGGGAAGGAAAGATGAGCATCATGCATATTGGCACTGATACATTCTAATATCATCAGTCCCATGCCTATAACATCCATGAATGGATTAAGGTACATTATAACTTCCTTTGATGACTTTTCTAGATACACATGGGTTTTTTTTATCAAAAAGAAGTCGGAAGTCTTGGAAAAATTCACTGAATTGAAGGACTTGATTGAGAATGCATCTGGACAAAAGATCAATATCTTGAGATATGATAATGGCAAGGAGTATGTTAGTAATTATTTACTGCATATATGTTCCCAAATTGGTATTCAGATCTAGCATTCAGTCCCCTACACTCCCCAGCAGAACGGTGTAGCAGAGAGGAAGAATCGGTCTCTCAAGGAGATGACCACCTATATGTTGGAATCAAAGAAGTTGGATGAAAATTTTTGGGCTGAAGCCATGCATACTACAGAATATATTCAGAACAAGTTTTCACACTCATTTGTGAAAGGGACGACCCCTTCCAAAGCATACTTCGAACACAAGCCGGATGTGTCAAATCTATGGGTGTTTGGGTCCACTGCATGGGCCCGAATTCCACTTGATAAAAGGAGGGATTTGCAACCACAAAGAATAGAATGCATGTTTATTGGATATCCTAATGAATCAAAAGGTTTAAAGCTGTTGGATATCAAAACAAAACAGATAATCATTTAAAGGAGTGTCAAGTTCGATGAGCCTCTTCAGGAGGTAGAACTAGTGAAGGAGAAAACTGATGAATTTCCTTCCTATTCTACTGAATATTTGGATGATGTAATTGGGGGTGATGACCCTAATTTGGATCCTATAATTTCTGATGTTAGTGTATAGAAAACATTATATTCTGAATCAGAACCTGAAGTACAAAATCATCTCCCAACATGGGCCCGACAGACACTCTCCTCTGCACGAGATAACATTAGAAATCGGGATGATCCAAGGAGAACCCGGTTCGATTTCGAAAGAGCAGGTATTGTGCTCTCTTGTCCTGATTATTTTCTGTCCAAATATTTTTTATTTGATGATAATTTCGGACCCTAATTCTTACTACCATTCTCGAAAGGATCCGAGATGGCAAGTTGCCATGGATGAAGAGATGAATTCTCTTAAAAAAAAACACCACTTGGGAGCTAGTTTTTCTTCCTTCGGGGAGGATATTAGTTCAATGCAAGTGGGTGTTTCAGACTAAGGTTGTTTCTGATGGAAGAACCTGAAAATATAATGCAAGGCTGGTATAAAAAGTTTTCTCCCAGGTCCAAGGTGTGGACTACCATGAGACTTTTGCACTGGTTGCAAAAATGGACTCCATCCGCTTAGTTTTGGCAATTTTTGCATCTGAGCACTGGGAAGTGCATCATATGGATGTTAAGTATACATTTATGCAAGGATATATTCATGAGAATATATACATGAATCATTCTAAGGGATAAATTTCTGATCCATATTTGGTTTGTAAGCTAAATAAGTCACTATACGGGTTAAAACAGGCCCCAATAGAGTGGTATTCCAAGATGGATGCCTTCTCTCGCAAAACTTCCAAAGGTGTAAATCAGATCCAAATGTATATATCAAAAAATATGATGGTAATTTGATTATTATTTTTTTATATTTTGATGACTTACTGATTACAGGAGCACAGTTACTTCTATTTCAGCCATCAAAACTGCTCTCCACAATGCATTTGAAATGAGCTTGTTGGGGCTCTTGAAGCAATTTTTAGGGCTCGAAATTGAGAAAATTTTTGATGGGATAATGGTAACTCAGTAAAAATACATATTATACCTATTAATAAATTTTAACATGGCTAAATGTAAGGCTTCTCCATTCCCTTTCCTTTCAGGGATCATCCTTGAAGAAGGAAAAAGCACACCTCCCATGGATTGCACTATTTATTGACAACTGATAGGTAGCTTGCTCTACTTGACTCATTATCAGCCTAATATATAATATGCCATGAATGATGTGTCAATATACATGCAGCAGCCTCATGATAGTCATTGGAAATAAGCCAAGAGGATCCTCCAGTATATTCAGGGAACCAGGAGCTATGACATTCACTATGCTGCAGACTTCGAGCTAGAGCTGGTTGGTTACATAGATTTCGATTGGGAGGGTGATTATATTGATAAAAATTCTAATTCTAGATATGTCTTAATGTTTGGTGGTGGCCCCATTTGCTGGTATAGAA
Organism: Pseudotsuga menziesii; assembly: GCA_001517045.1. Lineage (NCBI taxonomy): Eukaryota > Viridiplantae > Streptophyta > Pinopsida > Pinales > Pinaceae > Pseudotsuga > Pseudotsuga menziesii. The sequence continues at coordinate 321,135 of LPNX010467986.1, read as the reverse complement.
AAAAGCAGGCCGCCATAGCATTGTATTCAGCAGAGGCCGAGTATCGAGGAGCAGTGAATGCTTGCATCCAAGCTGTTTGGTTGCAAGGCATTCTTTCAGAGTTTGATATTGGTAGTACTTTGTCCACTGTCCTCTTTTGTGACAATCGAAGTGCTATTAAGATATCCACAGATCCAGTTACCAGGCAGAGGACCAAGCATGTAGAGATAAATATGCACTATATCAGGGAATTAGTGCACGACAGGACCATCATTCTGCAATACTACCCGACTAATGAGCATATTGCAGACATCTTCACCAAGAGAATTTTAGAAAAGAGGTTCACTTACCTCCATTCACTATTGTGTTTGAGTTCATCAGGGTGATCAGACTACTTTCAGTGTTCAGCTTGAGGGGGGGGGGGGGTTTCCCACTGGGTTTTCCCTTTTTTCCTCACTTAGATTTATTTTTGAGCATTGTTTGAGTTTCATTATTGTACAAGGTGACCTATGGCCTTATTTTCTGGGGCCCTAACATTTCATGGACTTTATGTTTCTACTCCTCTGATTATAGCTTAAAGGGGGGTGTTGGAGACATTTACCCACCATGCACACTTAATTTGGTCAATTTGTCCTTGTTAAACCACTACCCTAAGTTTTATTGACTTAATTAACATTAGAGGAGCACTATATGACATCAACATGAGCACACCCATGCCTACCTTCAGTCAAGGAGGCCAACTAAGCCTTCTCCTTCATTTGGGGAGGCTAACTGGAGCACTTCGGGGCCGTTCTAATTGTCATAATTGCACCTAACTACTAACCGGTGGTTACAATCAGTTAAGTTGAGTGGTGAAGGTGCCTCCATTCATTATATTGATTATTTTATTAATATTTAATAAAATGGAGTCAACAAGGGTGCTTCCAACCACCTCTGATGGCCAGTTTGACTTCAGTTAACCTCATCGGGGTTCATTGGAGTTATTGATGTGCTGCCACTTGTTGGTTGGCATGTAGTGACATGTGTCTGAGATGATTTTAGTTAGAATCAATCATTCATTGCACTCTGAATTCAGTTAGGACTCAGTTGAGTCAATTGGCACTTCTTCAGTTGGTTAACTAGTGTGTTTACTATGGCTTACAGTCAGTTAAGCTACACCCATTCATTCAATTCAAATGACCTCCTTGGGAATTAGAATTGTATTAGAATTCATGCATCTTGCATGATCATTGTATTGTACTATTCATTATTCATTGATTATATAGAGCTGCTACTCTCATTGCAGCACCATTTTGCCAATTTTATGCATATTTGTCAATATTCTTTGTGAGATTGTGTTGTCAGTTCCTAGACCACTATGACAAATTAATAAACTGAACCTCCAAAAGTAATGGAATGAACAAGATATGGACCTAGCCAGTGCATCTGTAACTTACCTGTATGCTTCATGAACTTGCTGTCGTATAATAGAACCAAATCTCCTTCCGCAAACTATTTTTTCTCAATGTGGCGATCGTGCCATGCCTTCTATCAATCCTTCTCAACCCGTTGGTGGAAGCCCATGATAAAATGGTATTATTCAATATAGACCAACTATGCAATGTGTTATTCTAATGCCTCTGCATCATCCATGTTGATCGCTACAGCGATGCGCAAACTAGGAACAATGTATTACATGGGAATGACCGCCTCTTGACCATATACCAACTTAAATGGTTTTTTTCCTATCATCTGTTTACAAGTAGTATGATAGGCCCATAGCACTACTGGGATTTTCAAGTCCCATTCATTGTGATTAGCATTACATACCTTTGTCAATGTTGTTTCCAAAATTTTCTTGACCGCTTCGACAATCCCATTCGCCTACGAATGGTATGGTGTTCTTTTCTTATGTTGCACCTACATTTCCTCCATTAGCACTCTCACAGTACGGTTGATAAAATGACTTCCCTAGTCACTCGTCAAGATATTGGGACACCCAAAACGGGTCATAATATTCTCAAATATGAACTTCATTGTTGTCGTAGTGGTACAATACACAACTAGTGTGGCCTCTTCCCACCTGGTCAGATAGTCAGTTGTGGTAATGATGTATCACACACCAATCCTCTTCCCCAGTGGATTAATAGGACCCAAAAAATAGATGGCCCATTTATCAAAAGGTTGTAGAGTTACATGCGGAACCAGCTACATCTCATCCTACTGCAATGGTTTACCAACACGCTGTCAGATGTCACAACTCCTCGCATACTCTACAGCATCATTGTGCAATGTAGGCCACCATAACCCAACATGCAACACCTTTCACACAGTCACCCTTCCTCCATAGTGACCTCTTGTGATTCCTGCATGTGCTTCTTCTAGAATGGGTCCCTGCTCATGCAGCAAGATACACCATCCCAAAATTTCATCTGGCCCAAGCTTATATAACTGCCTAGCAATCAACTAGAAATGTGAAGCCTTTACTACCAATTGCTTCTTTTGACTAGTTGACATGTCCTCCAGGGTGACACCAGTGACCAAGAACTAAATGATGGGGGAATAGTGATCATCCATGATGGAAACATGGAACTGTTGCGCATATGGAAATCCATCATCAATATTGGTATGTTCTTCATCGGTCTCAATGCGCGACAGGTGATTAGGACCAACATTCAACTGTCTTGGTTTCACAATTATTTCAAAGTCAAACTCCTGGAAGAGTAATAGCCATCGACATATATTCCCCCCTAACACAGGCTTATTAACCAAGTATTGCAAAGTAGAATTACTGGTGAACATCTTAAAATGTTCACCCAATAAATAGTGCCTAAACTTTTGCAAGGCACAAACCATCGCCAAGCCTTCTCTTTTCATTGTTGTGTAATTTCATTCAGCAAATGACAACTTTCTACTGGCATACATGATCAGGTGATCCAAGTCTCCCTCTCCTGGTTGTGCAAGCACAACTCGTAACGCAACAGAAGAGGCATCAACATGCATGTGGAACTCTTTGTTCCAATCTGGGAATACCAATATGGGTGAGAAGCCCATCTTGGCCTTTAGTGTGTCAAAACTTCCTTGACATTCATTATCCATTCAAACACAACATCTTTCATTAGCAACTTCTCCATAAGGGTCGTAATCATAACGTATCCTTTGATAAACTTGCGATAGTACCCCATGTGCCCCAACACTGCCCGAAGCATCTTCACATTTGTTGATGGTGACAAACTGAGGATTAGCATGATCTTCACTGGATTGACCAACAGACCTTCCTTACATGCTATGTGCCCAAGTAGCATTCCAAACAACACATAGAAAATGCACTTCTTAGAATTTAATGTGATTTGATGCTATCGACACCATTCAAGCATCAATCGTAAGTTGTCGAGGTGGTCCTTGATTAACCCATAGACTGTCCAATCATCCATGTATACTTGCCAAAAATTTGGAATAAATTCTTTAAACATAGTGACAACTACCTGAGAAAATACTGTTGGTGCATTCTTTAGCCCAAAAGGCATGACTGTATATTGAAAACAACCCCATTCGGTGATAAACATGGTCTTATTGTGATCCTCCTTTGTAATTTGAATCTGGTGGTACTCCGAAAAGCCATCTATGAAGGAATACATCTCCTGGCCACCTACTCCTTCAAGGACCTCATCTGTAAAAAGAGTTAGGAATGGATCATGCACGCATGCATCATTCAACTTTCTTAGGTCAATGCAAATGCGGATATCACTGGTCTTTTTAGCATGAACCACCATAGGGCTTATGTGATGTCCCCAACCCTTTGACCGACGAAGAGGACGCGACCAACACCAATGCATACAGGAAAACAACCCCATGAACATGAACAAACAACAGTGCTAAAATTAAAAAAATCTTAACAGAATGCATACTAAGATGCATAATCCATCAGAAAAAGATGCAGAGTTACTCAACATTCAGCGGAAGCAACACACACATTCCAACATTTAACATGTTCATCATAATTCATGAAACAATAGATGTAATTGCAGAGATGAAATAGTCAGGATTACTTATCTTTGATGAAGAGTTCACCCTGCAACTAGCTACATCGCTGCAATGTTCCACCCAACCATTGGCCAGCGTGCTCATCAATCTCTCAGCAACACTGCCACCCCCAAGATAGGCATGATTCCTCAAGGAATAAGGGTCAATGCAGGCTTATACATAGCCAAGGTTTTCCAACACACAGCCAAACCCACACCATAGGGTTCACCAGGTTGTCAAGGAGCTGGGATAGGATAAATTCCAAGCTGGTGGCCTCAACACCAGTCTTCTCATGCATACCCATCCTCCACATTCCACTCACAACAGTCTGAAGACCAACCACTGCATACCGCAGCAACACAACCCACTCACGGCTCTGCGATGCAAGCAAAGACAACCAGGGATAGTCCCAAACAAAAGATGAAACACAGCTCAAGCCCACAAGGCAACTCAGAGTTGTTCTCAGCCTTAGCGTGGCCAAAACAACTCAGCAACAACCCAAAACTAGGGTGCATCAACAGCCACAACACACACTACAAATTATGGCAACTTTACACAGTCCCAAACAGGGAAGAAGCCAAACTCCCAGCACAGACAAAGAAAAACTCAGTCAATGGATGTGGCAATCAACAGCCAACCCAACATCCAACCACCCATAGCACACAATTACTCCATGCAGATGCTGAAGGACTTACACAGGAAGAAAAGGGAAAGAAAAACTCTCAGCCTATGTGTAAAGGAAGAAAAAGACGCAGCCCAGGAAAAACATGGAGAAACACACATGCACAGTCTGAAGATGGGAGAAGAATCGGACTCTCAAAAACATCCAAAACATGTGAGAAAAACAACAGCAACCCAAAAACACGGGTTAAACCAACAGTGAGCTAAAACACAGATGGAAACCACGGCTATTTCACATACACATCAAAATCGTGGCCTTGAGGCCGCTCTTCCAGCTCGTTGCATGAGGAAAACCAACGCAGAATTCTTGTGCATGAGAATAAGGGACGCAGCCAACAAAGTGTGGGAAACAACAATCCATCAACAACAAAAGAGGTCCCGCAGCAATTCTTCACAGTCCGAAAATGGTGGAGACCAAAAACACCGACTCCATGCATGAGGAAGGTTAACCGGCCTCCTCCTGCACGTCTCCTGTGTGAGAGTGAACTGACCAGGGAAAGAGTGGAGTCGTGGAGTGCATGGAAGATCGCCCCTCTGCCCCTAGTGACGTCAAGAGGAAGAATCTATTGGTGGAGTGGGCACGTGGGTAAGTATGGACAATCCTACCACACCCACTACCACTCAGCATTAACTACCCCAACTAACAAAACATGACATTAAATAGGTTGGATGAGACAAGGTAAGATGGAAAATCAACAAGGATTTCCCCCCCCAAGACCAAGGTTGACATCCCCCACACCCTTATCCTTTGGAATCATGCCCTTTTCATTCAACATTGCACTGTCGTAGCTGGTTGTGGGTTTATTTTATTTGATGTGCATGTTTACATGATGCTGAATTATAATGTGTTGGATAGCATGATATACCATCGGCAACTATCCCCATTGCCGAAATATACACAACCAAATATATGGTGGGGATTTTTCCTTTAGCTCCTCACCACGATTAATTACAATATATACATCATGCAAATGGGGTCAAAACCGGGGTGTTACATTCCCCTCCCCCTTGGAATAACACCGTCCTCGGTGTTCCAATACATAGGAATGCATATACAATACATATACAATTGCACATCAAATTTTCAAAATTTTGTAGATCTGTCCCACGTTCAATTATTCACTATGAACGTGCAAGACCAAGCCCCTTGGCTTCCACAGACTTGTCCTACTGGTTCTCAGCTTCCAGCTTATCCCGAAGTCTAGGAACTTTGCGACTGTTTCCCTCTGCATGTTCCCTCATTGGGAAGTCCCGGTGTAAATGATGTCCTCTGCATTCCCAACATTTCACTGGATACTTCACCTTTACCTGCTCAATTTCCTTTGAGTCTTCATGCCTGGACCATTTCCCAACGGGTCGCTTGGACAATTGTCCCATCACTGATCCACCTTCCTTTCCTTTTCTTATTTCTCCCAGAAGGCTTTTCACCTCCCTTCGCAAACCAATAGAGTCTTGCAAAATCCGGTGGTTCATTTCATTCTACCTTTTCTCTATCTTGAGCATCTCCCCAAGATTTTCTTGGGTCTTGGCAATCATTTGAAGGAGACTTCCAGCCAAGTCCAACAACTTTTGATCTGCTGCCATGATCAATGTGCACCACCTGGTTTCACTTTTCTCACCTGTGAAATGCACCATTTGAAATTCTGTCAGACCAAGCATAATATAGACATTAAAATTAGTCAATTAATTACCCAATCGGCATGACAGTCCAATTCTTATCAAAGAATTTCATATTTTTCATGCCTTTCCAATAGGCACATGAGCTCAGTCATGTCCATTCTTGGGCAGGGAATTAACTATTCCAGCATTCACAATTTACTTTAAGCAAATACCACTATGTCACATCCCTGACCCTCCGACCGGCGAAGAGGACGTGCCCCACACCAAGCAAATGGGTAGAAAACCCCATGAACATGAAATAAGGATAAATGCTGATATTAAAAACTTAACATAATGCATATTAAGATGCATAAAACATACAAGGATACACAATTACTCAACATTTAGCGGAAGCAACACACATTCCATTTTCAGTCATACATGCATTCAACAATCTTTTGTTTTAACAATGCATATATATATATAATTAAAAAGGGCAAGAGAGAGCAGCAAGAGTTTTTCCCCTCTTTGTTTTGTTCCATCCTGGAACCCACACCACCGCTATGGATTTTCAGCTCTCAGCCTCTTTCACTTCACCATGAATGCTGGACCAATCTCTCTTGGTCATGAAACTTAGTGTCTCTGGTACATTTCAGACCTCTAAACCATCAAGTCTCTCCACATGGTTTGTCTCGGCTGCTAGGACCTCTACAGTCTTACTAGCACCTTTTTCCATTACCACTCGTTTCGAGCTCTCCAGGACAGCCACATGTCCACATGCACCCCTAGGATGCTCTCATAGTCCTCTCTCCCAGCGATACCTATATCCAAACATTGAATAGATTCACATGTTTAGTTTATTCTAATCATTTTTATCTCTAAAACAAGAGCTTAAAACATCATAACCAAATCATATACACATGTATATTCATAAGCAAAATAATCCAATACTTATCTGTATTGTGCATTTCCTCATTCGTCCACAGGATCCTGCTTCGCTTTGCAAGCCTTGGGATCGCCTATGGACTTGGATGTTAGGTCAGCACGCAAGCTGCTCCACAACATCAAATAATTAATGTCCAGCCAGTACATCCTCATTTCAACTGGGCTTGGAACCTTACCACGGCCATTTCCAGGTCTAGGATCTACTATGGATCCTCAGGCATATAACAACCCAACATACACTTATATCAACATACACTTATATCAACAATAACCCTTACTCCGCAACCCCTCACAACAACCATTTACCTTTTAACTTTTACCTTTAGGGTGCAACACCCCACTGCATCTATTTAGCCTGTCAACACAAGCAATATAAGCAAACTCATCAGCGTTATTACTCTAAAACTGTAACCATATTTCATATTATTCACTATCAAGTATTGAGACACCAGGAGTGCATCCACTCCCTGGGGTGTAATCAATATTGAAAACCCTTTCATGATCCGACATTAGGAAAGCATGTACCCCTTTCCGATGTTAGCCATGTAGGCCCTATTCATACTCAAGAAATCGGTCATAATGGATATTAAATCAAAACATGTTCTGCATATTGAATTCAACAATCAAACATGCATATTCTTAGCAAGGGTCATAGAGCACTTATCCATTTGTTGACGCAGTATGCCTTTGTTAAGGAGAAATGGGGGCTCCTTCTCTGAGTTAACAGTCCCTCAGTTTTCCATCCCAACTCCTTTTCACATTTCATGTTCACACATGTCTTACCGACATAATTTATACCATCTCACTCATGTTGCTACCAAACATGTAGTGTAGATGAGACATTTCCAAAATGTCCAATGGCATTTCACTCGAAACCCATTTCCAAGGGAAAACCTTCCCATGAAGTTTGGCTCTTGCAGGCCATCACACATGATCTTCTTGCAACGTGCACCCCTGGCACATTCATCAAATAGCCAAATAGTCAATCATTATCTGGTAATACAATCCAAATTGATTGTTCCATAACCAAGCAATGACATTGGCAATCAAATTCAATAGGAAATTGCAATTCTGTCTACTACAGAAATTAGTTTGCTTCTAACATAATACGAATACCCACTTACAATGTGTCCTCCTGACACAATATTATGCAAACCAATAGTGATTAGCAGTCGTTAGCAATTTCTTAAATACGAAATTCACAATTCAAATTTAACAAACCATTATGCGTACCAACTAGCTTTACAGCCATAAGACTCTTCTCATAAGGTTTGGCTCTTTTACATGGTAGATTCTGACATTGGTCAAGGTATTACCTCTCACTTCCATGCTCAAAATAATCTACCTAAAACCTGAGCTTCAATCATCCAACACAATCTTATGCAAGCCAATAGTGACTAATAGTTGTCAGCAATTTTTTAAATCCAAAATTCACAATTCAAATTTAACAACCTATTATGCATACCAACTATTTTTACAACCATGAGACTCTTCTCATAAGGTTTGGCTCTTTCATGGTAGATTCTGGCATTGGTCAGGGTCTTACCTCTCACTGCCATGCTATAAATAATCTACCTGAAACCTGAGCTTCAATCAACCAAACACTTGGTAAGTCTGGATGCATATAAACTTCTCATTGCTACAACCGTCACTGAAGCATTTTCAGAATTTATAAAATTCAAATACTTCCAGCTGTTAATCACATCAATATTACCAAAACTCATTTACTTCATGCAATCATTATCATACTAACATTTACAAGGCATAGTCACATCATTCATGCAATTAAATGAAATGTTTAGATACTCCTTACTTCACAAGCATATCATTTGTACCACCTTGCTCTTCCATAGAGCATTTCTGGCAACCAATTGATCATGACTATCCTCTTTAGGCACTTACTATCCTGCATTCATAACAACCTTTAAAATGGTTCCTGAATTGTCATCAATTCATCATTTCAGCCCTTAGTTATTCATAATATCAGATGCACTCATCTCAATGCATTCATGCAATGCATCACAACATTTGCACCTGTACTTATGCAATCAGTCACTCACACCTTTCATATGCATCCATTCAATGCATGACTACAAGATTCATAAAATCTTTTTAATGCATATCCATTCAATGCTACCTTGCATTGATTCAGGAATACTATGCATTCAACATACCATGCATAGCCTAACCATGACTACTTCATATAGGATGCATTACTATAATAAAGATCATCAGTACTTACTTTCCTTGGGCTACTAAGCTCAATCAATATATACAGGCATGACACCTTTCTATATTCAAATATCCACATGGTATGAGGTCTCTTACCTTTACCATTCCATGGAATTTGTCATAATTAAAATATTACCTGCATAGGTCCTACTTACACCCTTGGCTTGACCAATTTGGTTGGTCCTTTGCAGGGGATTGCAGAATTTGCTCACCAACTTTTGTTTATGGACTTGTTGCCTCCTCCCTTTCTCCAAAGGGTTGCTAGTCACAGTTGTCAGCATCAACAACATATTCAGCTAGGTCCATGTTGTTGTTGGTTTTTCCACTAATGCCAACACCAATGCAATAGTTATCATTAGTGGCTCATTATAAATATATAATTTTTAATATTCTTACCAACATGTAATATCCTATGCATGCAATACATATCCTCATACATTTCAAGTATAAAACTTAGGAATGTAGTTATAATCAGCAAGATAGGGTTTAAGGAAACTTCCCTTTCAAATCCCTCATCTTTGCATGGAATTCCTCTTCCACACAACAACTGGTTAGCCTTCATAGTCCTTGCTACCTCTGGGCATGCAACTTTCCAGATTTGTCCATTTGATAGCAGTGGCCATCATTAGCACTTTGCTGCTCCATGCTCAGATTCTGGTGACTTTCCCTTGTTCCCTACTGGATAATATTTCCAACGCCTATCCACATGCTTCATTCCGACCTCGAGTGTGAAAACCACACCACTTCTAAAAATGAAGATTTTCACCAAATCTCAGCATTTTACACAGAACCGCAATTTGGACTGGGTGCCAACTTCAGCCACCTGTAAACCCCACTAAAAAACTGCTGAAAAATCTTGTTGAAAAACAGTCGAAATCTGTTGGAAAATCCCACTTGAAAACCTCAAAATTTCCTCTGCAGAACCGGCTCTCATTTCGATTATCAGTCCGACGTTTCGGCAGTCAAAACAGCTAGCTTCTCCGCTGCTCATTGGCTGTCAGATCCACTAAGCACTACGCATCTGCGATCTATTCATCTATTTTTCTCCAACGTGTCGGATCCGTAGTCATCTAGTCAGCTGCAATGATGGACGTTCAATCCACTCACTTCATCAGACATAGCTCATCGGCTGTCCAATCAACTAAATTTTTCCGATGTTTCGGGCCGATCCTCCTTTGGCTTCCGGCGTATCGACAGACCGATCCTCTAAATTTTTCCGATGTTTTCTATACTTAGAAAAATTTTCTTCTTTTTCGGAAATCTTTCTTCTTCGAAAATGTTTCTTCTTCTTTCTTCTACCGTCGCATTGGCTGGTCGATCATCTAACCTTCACCAATGTTTCAAAGATCTTCAGCAAATCTCTGCCAAAACTGTGGCTCCGTCTTTAACTAATTTCTCCAAAACTTTCTCTTTTATTCTACCGTTGCATTGGAAAACTCATCTTCTATTTTTCTCCGATACTTGCCGCGGCATCAGCTCCTCAATCAGCTAACTTTGTCTGGCGGCTCCCATACTTAGACGAATTTTCAACTTTTTCAAAATTTTCGTCTTTCTGCTTCCTTCCGCTGACGGCATCAGAAGTCCTTTCCACTAACAGAGCTGACGTATCAGCTGCTCAAACAGCTAACTTTCTCCGCTTGATCTTCTTTTTGTTGGTGAATTTGTTCCATCCACAACCACAATGGCGGAACACGATCCTCGATCTTCTTCCTATCGGTGAACTGATTTTGACCAGCATCGACAGTCTTTTCTCATCGGCAGGCTTGTGCTTTTGGCTTCCGCAACGGCGGAACATCAAACCACTATCTTCTTCTGATAGCTGATGATTTCTATACTTAGAAAAAAATTTCAAACTTTATTCATGGCGTCGGCAGTCGGAGGCCTTACCCATCGGACGTGTAGTTGTTTATCCATCCGCAATGGCAGACGCTCGAACAACTATTTTCTTTCGATGGACGCTGAACACTTAGACAAATTTCCCGCGACTTCTCCTTCCAAGTGTTCTCCTTCAGGAACGTTTTTGCCTAGCTCTTCCACTACATTGGAAGTCTGTTCCACTAACTCTTCCAATGAACTGACTGTTCAAACACTTAGGCAAATTTGGAAGTTTGTTGTTATCAAATTCTGATCTTAGCTGGGAAGGAAGAAATTATGCTTCTGTCACTGCACCTTGGTGGTCCACTCAAGCCCATGCTGCAACATGAGCTCTGATACCACTCTATGACATCCCCGACCCTCCGACCGGTGAATAGGACACGACCAACACCAATGCATATGGGAAAACAGCCCCATGAACATGAACAGACAACAATGCTGAAATTAAAACAAGCTTAACAGAATGCATACTAAGATGCATAATCCATCATACAAAGATGCAGAGTTACTCAACATTCAGCGGAAGCAACACACACATTCTAGAATTTAACATGTTCATCATAATTCATGAAACAATAGATGTAATTGCTGAGATGAAATATTCAGGATTACTTATTTTTGATGAAGAGTTCACCCCGCAACCAGCTACGTCGCTGCAACGTTCCACCCAACCATAGGCCAGTGTGCTCATCAATCTCTCAGTAACACTACCACCCCCGAGCTGGGCATGATTCCTCAAGGAATAAGGGTCAATGCAGGCTTACACATAGCCAAGGTTTTCCAACACATAGCCAAACCCACACCATAGGGTTCACCAGGTTGTCAAGGAGCTGGGATAGGCTAAATGCCAAGCTGGTCGCCTCAACACCAGTCTTCTCATGCATACCCAGCCTCCACATTCCACTCACAACAGTTCGAAGACCAACCACTGCATACCGCAACAACATAACCCACTCACGGCTCTGGGATGCAGGCAAAGACAACTGGGGACAGTCCCAAAAAAAATATGAAACACAGCTCAAGCCCACAAGGAAACTCAAAGTTGTTCCCGGCCCTAGCGTGGCCAAAACAACTTAGCAACAACCCAAAACTAGGGTACATCAATAGCCACAACACACACTGCAAATTATGGCAACTTTACATAGTCCCAAATAGGGAAGAAGCCAAGCTCTCAACACAGATAGATAAAAACTTAGTCAACAGATGTGGCAATCAACAGCCAACCCAACATCCAACCACCCATAGCACACAAGTACTCGATGCAGACGCTGAAGGACTTACACAGGCAAAAAAGGGAAAGAACAACTCTCAGCCTGTGCGTAAAGGAAGAAAAAGATGCAGCCCAGGAAAAACATGGAGAAACACACATGCACAGTCCAATGATGGGAGAAGAATTGGACTGTCAACAGCATCCAGAACACATGAGAAAAACGACAGCAACCCAAAAACGTGGGTTAAACCAACAGCAAGCTAAAACGCAGATGGAAACCACGACTATTTCACATACACATCAAAATCATGGCCTTGAGGCCGCTCTTCCATCTTGCTGGGTGAGGAAAACCAACGCAGAATTCCTGTGCATGAGAATAAGGGACGCGACCAACAAAGTGTGGGAAACAATAGTCCATCCACAACAAAAGAGGTCCCACAACAATTCTTCACAGTCCGACAATGGTGGAGACCAAAAATGCCGACTCCATGCATGAGGAAGGTTAATTGGCCTCCTCCTGCGCGTCTCCTGCATGAGAGTGAACCAACCAGGGAAAGAGTGGAGTCGTGGATTGCATGGAATATCACCCCTCTTCCCCCAGCGACGTCAAGAGGAAGGATCTGCTGGTGGAGTGGGCACGTGGTCAAGGATGGACAGTCCTGCCACACCCACCACCACTCAGCATTAACTGCCCCAACTAAAAAAACAAGACATTAAAGAGGTTGGATGAGACAAGGGAAGATGGAAAATCAACAAGGCTTTCCCCCCCCCAAGACCAAGGTTGACATCCCCCACACCCTTATTCTTTGGAATCATGCCCTTTTCATTCAATGTTGCACTGCCAAAGTTGGTTGTGGGTTTATTTTATTTGATGTGCGTGTTTACATGATGCTGAATTATAATGTGTCCGATAGCACAATATACCATCGACAACTATCCCCATTGCCGAAACATACACAACCAAATTGATGGTGGGGCTTTTGCCTTTAGTTCCTCACCACGATTAATTACAATATATACATCATGCAAACGTGGTCAAAACCGTGGTGTTACAGCTTATCCACTCTGATTCTTATACAGACTCGATAATCCCAGCATCGAGCATATGGTCTATCTCAACCTTCACATAGTCCTTGTATCGTGGATTCAGTCGATACGGCCTCTGGTGTATAGGTTTTGCATCTACTTTCAATAGGATTTCATCTCCCCTAAGTTCCCTAATATCCCTTTGATTTCTAAAAACCGTGTTGGAAAAAGATCCTAGAATTCATATAGTAGGTCCATGATTTTAGCCATTGTTTACTCATCCCAGCATTCCCCGACATTATCAAATTTTGGGTTCTCTTCCAACCCAATGTTGAATTTCCTGATATTCAGTTGATGACTCATTAAATCCATCAGTTTGTCTAGTGATACAAACGTCGTGGCTTCCTTCTGACTTTGGAATATTAACATTCCATAGCTCGTCATCATCTTTAGGTTTCCCAGATAGGTTGTAGCATGTCATCATGGATTGTATTGAACAGTGTGCATGTGAATCAATGGGGTATGCGACAGGGACGAATTTGAACACTACGTTGTAGATGATTTGTAATGCATTATGTACCTTTGGGTTAGCATCCCAAAAACTAAACGTTTACGCAAAGAAAACTGACAACTCCTCCCAAGTGGTTATAGTTCTGCACAATTCTGCCACTACATACCACGATCTCGGTATCTCATCCAGAGTGTGAACAAAAGCATGGACCCACTCATATTTGGTTCATGATGCCCATAAGTCCTAACATTCCATCAAGTGATCTGTGGGTTCATTATATCCATTGTATCTTCCATCATGATATACCTTCGAATCACCAAAGCACACCATCATCAATATTTGACATTGTCCCCAGTGATGGATCGTCTACTTTTTAGTTTCCCACCAGTAGGCTGGAGTAGCCTTCATTGGTACATCTAGGGCCAATACCCTTTGTGGTTCAAACACTTTCTCTTCAAATTCTTGAAAGAACTCTGATAATCCCGGCAATCCTTCATAAATTGGCAACTCGACTGCTAGCACACTCTATATTGAACAATTGAGGAAGAATGTGGTCAAGAAATGATAAATGGATACATAAAAATTGGTAAAGGTTGGTAGTCATGAGTCCCTTATTAAAAATGTGCATTTTGGTTAATTCATTGTACAATTCAAAGGTGTAGATTTATGAGTGTGAGAATCTACGGTTGAAAATTGATCCACTGGGGAAAGTTGCACAAGAGGGAAGTTTTTATGGAGAGGCAAAAGTGGTTAACAAGACAACAACATCAATGGCTAAGAAATAAAGTAAATAAAATCTATGATTATGAGGCAGTCTGCAATGTGAATATGCACGCTTGAAAAAATGAGAAATGCTAGCAGATTACGTAGACCATATTTTGATCCAACGGTTCAGACAAAAGATGAAATCTTATCAACAGTCATAGTCTATTCCAGAGTGTGAAGCTGTGAGATAATTAAAAAGGATGAGTGGTAGCAGAATTTAAACCGCTTTCCATGTGGTAACTTTTGGTGAGTTCCACTGAGGAAAGAGGTAAAGGAAAAACAACTTGGTAAGGGTCTCAGAATGATCCATTGTATAAAAAGTGAGTTGACCTAGGTAAAGTCATTTTGTTTACACGATGCGAGTGAGAAAAACAAGGGATAGTGTGCCATCGTTTTTTGAAAGTCAACTTCTATGTATCAAATAGTTACATGGTAGGCCTTAAAACATTGAGACTTTGTTGAAGACTTGTCACCATTGTTTATTATGGAGAACGAGTAGGGTTCAGGAATATTGTGCAAAGTTCTGGATGAGAGAGAAGAAGTTGTTGTTGATAAGGATAGGAATGTATTTGACCCTATTCTGTCAGTTTGTAGTGTATCAGTTTCAAAGGAGCGTTTGTGGAAACATAATTCACAAGGGAATGATATTTTGAATGTCTGTAGTTCTTTCTTATATTATTTTGATATTGAACAAACCCTACCTTTCCCTGAATTTGTCGAATGGTGTGCAAATAGTTACTCATCCTTCGAAAGAGTTATTATGAGTCCTACAACGTCAAAAATTCTTTGTAGAGTTGACGCAAAAACTATTCACGGGATATTGAGTCTTCCTGATAATTTCCCTAATAGTTGTGAGTCTTTAAATGGGCAAGTCTTAAATGAATTGTATAAAAATTGTAGAACTGAAGTCAGATGCCAGTTTTTATCCAGTATTCTGAAAGATGGTCAGACGTTAGAGGGTTTATTTATACCGTACAATGTTAATATTTTCAAGGAGGAAGTATAGTTGGTCATGTCACTTGTCATTCAAATTTTGGGTTTGAATGATGATAATCATATTAATTAAGTTATCTTAGGTTTTTTTCTAAGTATAGGTTTGATTGACCCTAGATCCCATTCATCCCACTGTTTTAATATTGATGAGTATATAGCCGAAGTTATCCATACCCAAATTTTCCAATTCCCTAAATTCAGGTTCTTCAGATATCAGTCATATTTGCTAAAGATTCTTTTGTGTTATAATGTGTCAGAGTTGGAGTTCTTGTGTACCATGTTCTCTCCGGACCTCCCGAAACATATTAACATGTTTGAGTTCGTAAATACAATCATGGTTGATATTTACAAATTGGTTTTCAATGATGTCTTTCCAAGGGTGTTGAAAGACATGAGACTTATGTTATAGCCTTCCTCAGAAGACAAACCAGGAGATTTGTTCCTGTATAAAAAATTTACTGTTCTTAGAGTGTATGGGTTCACTGGAGAACCATACTGGTTACCTTCTTTTTTGACTCCAAGAATTTTTGCATTAGAGTTTATGAGATAGAGGTTATATGTAGAAGAAGAACATTTTGGGGCATTTAAAAAATATTCCAATGTTAAATTTCCTCTCAAAGTACGTCCTTTTAGTTTTAAAAATAAAACCGCCTTGTTATTCATAGAGAAATTGTTAGAAGTTATGGATTTTCAGAAAGAGAAAAAAGTAAATTATGACCCACATCACATTATTTCTCAGAGGAAGCAAATGAACAAAAATAAACCATTTGATCATCAAATTGTTGAAGGATTAGACAAAATAGCAAATCTGGCTAATTTTGAAGAAGATGTAGTAGCTGATGAAGATAGGAGGAACATATTGATTGTAGTGGTTCAAACATTTGTTAATTCCAGCATTATGAATAAAAGGAGTCTTTCTGAAGCAGATGGCATGGATGTAGATGAAGATATTTCTCATAAAAAAATCAGAACACATCCTCAAGATGAGAAAATTATTTCAGCAAAAATATTTTTAGAAGATTTAAAGAAGATGGTATTGTTCCAGAAAAAGTCCGTATAGATGCATCAATATTCCTTCAGAGAAGAAAGTAAGATAGAGTCTAGTTCTCGTTACAAATCTAGGATAGAGTTAATGTCAAGTTATGCTGATAAAGAAATTCAATCATCAGAGGAAACTAAGAATATGCTTCCATGAGTTAGAAATTTAATCAATCAAAAGACTTCATTGATTTCTACTCGAGACGTAGAGCGGAACACCCTAAAATTCACTGTGGTAAGTGACAAGAAAGTGTCTCAAATGGAGGTGAATCTGGACAAAATTAGTGTTCTTGATAAAATACACCTCCATAAACAAACTAGAGATGTTATTTATTTTTATTTGTTACATGCAATTATGAAAATTACTAAATTACAGTCCCTTGTAGATAAGATGGAAGTTCAATTGAAGCATGAAAAGGTTGAAAATAAAGCAAATTTGATTCAAATTAAAAAGTTGCAGGGAGATGTTGTAAGCCTACAGACCGAACCAGGTAATATGCAGGCGACCGAAAAGCTTCTAGAGCAGAAAGACAATACCATTCAAGTGTTGAAGAAGAATCTTAAAGTCCCTAATGCTGAACATGTTTAGTCTTCGGAATTATTTACACTTCAAAAATTAAAAAAGAGATATTCTATCAGGAAATGATGGATTATAAAGGAAAATCATTGAAGCTGCAGGAGGAGAAAAACAAATGGAAAGTAGAAAGAACCAAATTGATGGCTCAGATTGTAAAGTTGAAAAAGGATCAAAATGATGAAAAAGAAGTTATGGAAGAATTGATGAGTCAACCATTTGTTGACACTAATTTACCCCTTGTTAATGTTGAAAGACCATTAATTGAATTTTCTGCAGATGCCTTATTCTTTCCTATGTCTCAGGTGAGCTTAAAAGAAGTGGAGATTAAAGAATTGAAAGAGGAGAATGAAAATATCAAATCAGAATTGGCTAAGAGTATTGAAGAGAAGAATAAAGCATGGAATGATAAAAGCAAATTAAAGAAAAAGTTCAATGAATTAAAAGAAATAAGTACAGGAAAATATCCTTTACAGGGAGCTAAATAATTGATTTGGGATACTTTGTCTGTGGAAATCACCAAGTTTAGGCTTTTTTTAAATTTTATTGATGATGAAAGTGCACTGGTAAATTTAGCTACTCAAAGATTGAAATTGGCCAATGAAACTATGGAAAAGAAGCCTTTGAATACTGCTCATAAAGCTTTGAACTTCTTAAATTCTTTAACATATCAGAATTTGCAGGATATTGGGATCAAAGACAGGGTAGAAATTGTGTTATGGGAAAAGAAGTTTATAAATAAACATCAACTCATGAAAGCGGTGCCAGATAAAGCGAATAAAATGTCTTCTCAAATAAAGGATTTCAGGATTGCTTTTAAATATTTATTTGATGATGGTCTCCCTTGTTTTTGGGATGATGAAAGATAGTTGTTTTCCCAGGAGCAATATCACAGCTTATTGGTACAAAATCACATAGATCATTCCAAATTTGAATATTTAGTCAAAGGGTTAACATGAAAGGTTATTGTGGAAAAATTGACAGAAGACTTTGAGATATTAGATAGGTTTTTAATTATTAAGAAAGGATTGCCTACCATGTGTTATGAAGCTTATATGGATTTGGAGGTGTCAATAAGAGAGATGACAGAATATCACACTCCAAATGTGGAACAATGGAAGGTCATGGAGAACTTTGGAAATACCAACTACATACTACATTCATGAAGACAGGTGTTGCAGATCATGAAGTTGTTTGTTCAGGATACCTTGCAGTTACTAAGTTTTCTATAAGCAAGCAATCTGTTATTTCAATCAAAGCATGTAATTATTATTTCTAGTTATTAGGTATATGGTTACAAAAAACTTATGATTAGCATATTAGTTGGTTATTGATCTTCTTGGGAAGAAACTATTTTTGTATATATTTGAATTTGTTTGATGTATTGGGGGTTGGAACCCATAAGTTTGGACCGATGTTTCTGAGAACTGATTATTTTTTAATGAAATTAAAGAGCGAAATTCTAGTTGATCTTCAAAGATTCATGTGTTGTTTATGTTACAGTATGTGCCTTCTTTCCCTGTGAATGTTTTCTAAGTGTTTACATTCCATTCTGTTTTATTTCATATATGAACATAGTGTTTAATAGTTTCAAAATTCATACATGTTATGCTCTGGCTATTGTTTCATATATTCACAAATATTTCCTCTAAAGTTGATATGGAATTCATCTTGTGATGCTCTATATTGATGGATTGTTCATGTTTCTCCCCTATCACCTGAAAATCAATGAATGACTGTAACTGAATGATTATCTTGCCTTTGTTGGAATTCTGTGTATGAAGCTTTGTATTATCTTTATCTATTTTGACTCCATTTCTCAATGTTTATATGTGTTGTTTCAGCCATCTACATAACTTGAATTATTGACCCCAATATCTGGCCCTGTTAAATTTATATCTAAGAGATCCCTCTCCGGAAAGAAAGGCCAGTTTCTTTCTAATGTGGTTTTTGTTGTTACCTTAAGATTACCTTTCACAACCTTGGGTATATTTTGAGTGCCAACTGATTGGTGTCGTTGCCAGGGAATGAAGGTGCAAATCATCCCTGGGAGGAACGACAAAGTTTATAAAGATCAAGAAAAGATTTATGTGGGAAAACATCATTTTTTGTCAGTAAAGAAGGTTGTACACTTGCCCTGGTGATTCTCGTTTAACATTGTTTCAAGATTTCAAAAGACATCCTGGCTTCGAAAAGACACACATAATGTAATTCTGATACTGAAGTTTTACAAAGTTTGGAAGATCAGAAAAATTATTTAAGAAAAAAAAACAAAGAAAAAATAGATATTTCTTTGTTTGGTGAATCATCTTCTCAATATTTTCATAGCATCCTTGATCAATAATGGGAAATTAATGTTGAAAAGGGTTTGTTGAAATCTAAATCTGAATCTAATCTTAAAAATGTTGAATTCAACCCTCGTAGATTAGAATCTTACTTACTTGATTCCATTTGGAGAGATCTTCAACAGTCTACGAAGGTTGAAGAAAGACCTAATGTTCAAATCATTCAAAATTCCTCAGTCCCTCCAACTCCACCTAGACCAATGGCAGCCAGATTTGCTCCTTTAAATTTTCCCGTTGTGTTGCATGATCTTCCCCAAAATCATTCCTAGATAATTTCTCTATTTGATGGAGAGGGAGGTATAACAGCAAAGCAGCATGTGGAAAAATTTGAATATTTTGTTGACTTGGAGGAAGTTGATTATGCAGATGTTAAAATGAGGTTGTTTGCTCAAAGTTTATTAGGGGAAGCAAAGAAATGGTTTAAAGACTTTCCAGCTGCTTCCATCCTGACATTTCAATATTTCCAAAATTCATTTCTGGAAAGGTGGGATGATAAACAAAGCACTTTGCAGCTTTTGTCTCAATACAACAGTCTTAAGAAAGGAAGTTTCAAATCTGTTCATGAATTTTCAAGCATATTTATGAGAGTTTATAATTCCATTCCAGAAGACATAAAACCTTCTGCAGCTGCTTCTAAACTTCATTATGCTGAGGCCTTTGATAATGAATTTTCATTTTCATTAAGGGAGAGAAAGTCAGAGAGTATCGCTGCCATGTTCACAAATGCTTTAGAAGTGGAAGAAAATATCATGGCCAATGGAAAGATGAAACAAATAGACATTGATAGGATGAAAATTAGAGAAGAAAATATGCCTTCTTCCTCTTCTTCTACTACTGACATTAAATTTAATAGAGAAGAAAATGCCTTCTTCCTCTTCTTCCTGGAGTTATGAATACCTTAACGAATATGATACTTCAATAATACAACATACTATTCCAATCAAACCTAGAGAAAAGCCTTTTAGACAAAAACTAAGAAGAATAAATCCAAAGCTGTTGCCAGTTATTGAGAAGGAAATCAACAAATTGTTTGATTCCAAAATTATTGTGACTTTAAGATTCTCAAGGTGGGTTGCTGATTTGGTTCGTGTCAGAAAGAAAAATGGAGAAATAAGGCTTTGTATAGATTTTAGGAATTTGAATAAAGTCTGAATGAAAGATAATTATCCTTTGCCAAAGATGGATCATATTTTGCAGAAAGTGGTCAGAGTAGAAATAATTTCAACGATGGATGGTTTTTCAGGGTATAATCAGATTAAGGTGTTACCTGGATATCAAGGAAAGACTACTTTCGCCACACCATGGGGCACTTTTATGTATGCAAAGATGCCTTTTGGTTTGATGAATGCAGGGGATACCTTCCAGCGTGCAATGGATATTGCTTTTGTAGGAGAAATAGACAAATTTTTGGTAATTTATATGGATGACATCACAGTATATTCAAGATTTGATAGAGAGCATATTCGCCATTTGGAAAAGTTTTTATAAAATGCAGAAAATTTGGTATATCATTAAATCCAAAAAAATCAAATTTTGCATTAGAAGAGGGAAAGTTGTTGGGCCACATAATTTAAAAGGATGGAATAAAGATTGATCATGATAGAGTCAGTGCAATTTTGAAGGTAGGAGAACCAAGGAGAAAAAAAATACAATCATTCCTGGGACAGGTAAATTTTTTAAGAAGGTTCATTCCCAGTTTTGCTGAAATATTAATGAATATCACAAATATGCTGAAAAAGGGTCATGAAATAAAATGGATAGAAGAGGCTAAGAATATTTTAAAGAAATAAAACAAGCCATTTCAGAAGCTCATGTGCTGGTGAGTCTAGGCTTCACTAAATATTTCTTAATATTTTCATATGCTTCAGAACATACTATTGCTGCAGTTTTGTTACAGAAGAATAATGAGAACATGGAGCAACCTGTAGCCTTTTTTAGTAAGATGTTGAGAGATGGGGAATTAAAATATGATATTATGGAGAAGCAAGCATACACTTTGGTTAAATCCTTGAAATATTTCAAGGTGTATATTCTTCATTCACATATAATTTCTCATGTTCCAACCAATGCAGTAAAAGGGATTCTTACACAGCTTGCCCCAGAAGGGAGAAGAGTGAAATGGATAGCAACATTATTGGAGTATGATATAGAAATTAGACCTACCAAGTTGATTAAATGGCAAGGACTTGAAAAAATGTTGACAGATTCGAATTGTGAATCTTTGCAGCTTAATTTATTATCTAGTCAATCTCATCAGTTGGACACAAGGGTAGAGGTAATGATTGATTTCACTACATCTCCATGGTATTGTGATATTGTTCATGTTCTTCAAAATTTACAAGCTCCTACAGGATTAAGTAAAACAAGAGCAATATGTGTGAAGTTGAAAGCTGCTAAATTTTGTATTTTAAATCAGTATCTTTATTGGAAGGATCCTGGAGGTGTGTTACTTAATTTCCTTTTCGAAAATGAATCCCACCACATAGTGAAATAATTTCATAAAGGATATTGTGGAGGACATCATTCTTGGAAAGTGACGGCAAACAAAATTTTGAGAGCAGGTTTTTATTGGCCATCATTGTTTTCGGACATGTACAAAGAAACTATAACATGTCATCAATGCCAGATTTTTGATGCTAAGAGAAAGCTAATTCCACTCCCTCTTAATCCAATAACATTAGAAGCTCCTTTTCAGCAGTGGGGTTTGGATTTCATTGGAGAAATAAACCCAAATTCTTCAGGACAACATAAATGGATTATGACAGCCATAGACTATTTCACGAAGTGGATTGAAGAAATACCTACCAGGAGAGCTATTAAGACATTAATTATGGATTTTATTGAAGAAAATATATTGGCTAGGTTTGGGTGTCCTAGCAAAATAGTGACTGATAATGAAGCAGCTTTTAAATCCAAAAAGATGATTAATTTTTGTCATAAGTATCATATCAGTTTAAATCATTCAATTGCTTACTACCCACAGGGAAATGGATTGGCCGAGTCTTCTAATAAGAGTCTGGTAAGAATTATTAAGAAGTTATTAGAAGATAACAAGAGAGCTTGGCACACCAAGCTTAAGTATGCTTTGTGGGCTGATACAATTAACACTAAAAGGGCAATTGGAATGTCTCCTTTTCAATTGGTATATGGAACTGAAGTCATTTTTCCAGCATCATTGGGTGTACTAGTTATGAAATATTTTCAGGAACAACAGGATGAGCCAAACCAAATGCAGAGAAGGATAAACCAAATTATTGAATTAGAGGAGCAAAGGAATAAAGCTTATGATAAATTGAAGATACACCAAGAAAAAATGAAAAATACTTTTGATGGAATGGTGAAAGAAGAACAGTTCCAATTTGATGACCTGGTATTAAAATGGGATGCTCCTAAGGAAGATAAGCATGGAAAATTTTAAGACATGTGGGTAGGTCCTTATGTTATTGCAGGTCACAGAGGGGAAAATGCATTTATTCTGGAATATCCAAATTGGGTTTCATTGGAGAGTAACCCTATTAATGGAAGATTTTTGAAACATTACCTGTCCTAAGGTGGAGAGAAAATTTGTACTATAGTTTGTAAATATTTATTTTCTTGAAAGTAGTACATATGGTGAACCAAATATTTTTGAAGCCCGGAGTGAATGACCTAAGATTTTGGAGGTAGCCATTTTTCTTTATTTATAAAATATATATAAGATAAAAATTAAAATTTTTTGATGTTTGGATACAAAAGTTAGAAACAGGCACCTGGTCTACGAGTTCATTGATACCTCACAGGGAGGATATCATCCCCAGTTGGAGCTAGTTGTTAACACCCTCTATGTCGAACAATTGAGGAAGAATGTGGTCGAGAAATGATAAAGGGATACATAAAATTTGGTAAAGATTGGTAGTCATGAATCCCTTATTGAAAATGTGCATTTTGGTTAATTCATTACACAATTCAAAGGTGTAGATTTATGAGTGTGAAAATCTACGGTTTCAAATTGATCCACTCGGGAAAGTTGCGCAAGAGAGAAGTTTTGACGGAGAGGTGGAAGTGGACAACAAGATAGCAAGATCAATGGCTAAGAAATAAAGTAAATAAAATCTACAATTATGAGGCAGTCCGTGATGTGAATATGCACGCTTAAAACAATGACAAATGCTGGCGGATTACGTAGAACAAATTTTGATCCAACGGTTTAGACAAAAGATGAAATCTTATAAACGGTCATAGTCTATTCTGTAGTGCAAAGCTATGAGATAATTAAAAAGGATGAGCGGTAGTGGAATTTGAACTGTTTTCAACGTGGTGACTTTTGGTGAGTTCCGCTGAGGAAAGCGATGAAGGAAAAACAACTTGGTAAGGGTCATGGAATGATCCGTTGTATAAAAAGTGAGTTGACCTAGGTAAATTCATTTTGTTTACATGCTACGGGTGAGAAGAAGAAGTGACAGTGTGCCATATTTTTCCAAAATTCAACTTCTATGTATCCAACAGTTACTAGGTAAGCCTTAAAACACTAAGACTTTGTTGAAGACTTGTCGCCATTGTTTATTATGTAGAAGGAGCAGGGTTCAGGAATATTGTGCAAAGTTCTGGATGAGAGAGAAGAAGTTGTTGTTGATAGGGAGAGGAATGTATTTTACCCTATTCTATCAGTTTGTAGTGTATCAGTTTCAAAGGAGCGTTTGTGGTAGCATAATTCACAAGGGAATGATATTCTAAATGTTTGCAGTTCTTTCTTATATTATTTTTCTATTGAACAAACCCTACCTTTCCCTGAATCTTTTGAATGGTGTGTGAATAGTTACTCATCCTCCGAAAGAGTTATTATGAGTCATACAACGTAAAAAATCCTTTGTAGAGTTGACATGAAAACTGTTCACGAGATATTGGGTCTTCCTGATAATTTCCATGATAGCTGTGAGTCTTTAAATGAGCAAGTCTTAATTGAATTGTATAGAAATTGTAGAACTGAAGTCAAATGCCAGTTTTTATCCAGTATTCTGAAAGATGGTCAGTCATTAGAGGGTTTATTTCTACCATACAATGTTAATATTTTCAAGGAGGAAGTATAGTTGTTCATGTCATTTGTTAGTCAAATTTTGGGTTTGGATGATGATACTCATATTAATGAAGTCATCTTAGGTTTTTTTCTAAGTATAGGTTTGATTGACCATGGATCCCATTCAGCCCATTTTTTTAATCTTGATGAGTATCTAGCCGAAGTTATCCATACCCAATTGGTTGAATTCCCTAAAGCTAGGCTCTTTAGATATCAGTCATATTTGTTGAACATGATTTTTTGTTTTAATGTGTCAGAGTTTCAGTTCTTGTCTATCATGTTCTCTCCGGACCTCCCGAAACAGATTAACATGTTTGAGTTCGTAAATACAATCATGGCTGAGATTTACAAATTGGTTTTCGATGATTTCTTTCCAAGGGTGTTTGAAGACATGAGACTTATGTTACAGTCTTCCTCAAAAGACAAAACAGGAGATTGGTTCCTATATAAAGAATTTATTGTTCTTAGAGTGTATGGGTTCACTGGAGAACCATACAGGTTACCCGCTTTTTTTACTCCAATAATATTCACATTAGATTTTATGAGACAGAGGTTATATGTAGATGAAGAACATTTTGGGGCATTTAAAAAATATCCCAATGTTAAATTTCCTCTCAAAGTTGGTCCTTTCATTTTTAAAAATAAAAGCGCCTTGTTAGTCATAGAGAAATTGTTAGAAGTTATGGATTTTCAGAAAGAACAAAAAGTAAATTATGACCGACATCACATTATTTCTTAGAGGAAGCAACTGAAACAAAATAAACCATTTGATCATCAAACTGTTGAAGGATTAGACAAAATAGAAAATCTGGCTAATTTTGAAGAAGATGTAGAAGCTGATGAAGATAGGAGGAACATATTGACTGTAGTGGTTCAAACGCTTGTTAATTCCAGCATTATGAATAAAAGGAGTATTTTTGAAGCAAATGGCATGGATGTAGATGAAGATATTTCTCATAAAAAAATCAAAACACATCCTCAAGATGAATACATTATTTCAGAAGAAATATTTTCAGAAGATTTAAAGAAGATGGTCATGTTCCAAAAAAAGTCCGTACAGATGCATCAATATTCCTTCAGAGAAGAAAGTAAGAGAGAGTCTAGTTCCCATTACAAATCTAAGACAGAGTTAATGTCAAGTTATGCTGATAAATAAATTCAGTCATTAGAGGAAACTAAGAATCTGCTTCCACGAGTTAGAAATTTAATCAATCAAAAGACTTCATTGATTTCTACTTGAGACACGGAGAGGAACACCCTAAAATTCATTGTGGTAAGTGACAAGAAAGTGTGTGAAATGGAGGTGAAGCTAGACAAAATCAATGTTCCTGATAAAATAAAACTCCATAAACAAATGAGAGATGTTATTTATTCTGATTTGTTACATGCAATTATGAAAATTACTAAATTACATTCCGTTGTAGATAAGATGGAGGTTCAATTGAAGCATGAAAAGGTTGAAAACAAAGCAAAATTGATTCAAATTAAAAAGTTGCAGGGAGATGTTGTAAGCCTAGGGACCGAACTGGGTATAATGCAGGCGACCAAAAAGCTTCTAGAGGATAAAGAAAATACCATTCAAGTGTTGAAGAAGAAGCTTAAAGTCCCTAATGTTGAACATGTTCAGTCTTTAGAATTATTTACACTTCAAGAAGAAAAAGAGAAATTCTATCAGGAAATGATGGATTATAAAGGAAAATCATTGAAGCTGCAGGAGGACAAAAAAAAGTGGGAAGTAGAAAGAACTGAATTGATGGCTCAGATTGTAAAGTTGAAAAAGGATCAAAATGATGAAAAATAAGTTAAGGAAGAATTGATGAGTCAATCCTTTGTTGACCATTAGAGAAAATTTGGGGTCTAAAATGGGCCTTATAAGAAAATGTGCCAACTTAAAATTTTGTGATTTGGAATTCAAGAACCAATAGAATTTCAATAAAATGAGTCAACCATAATGGTTGAATTGACATATTTTTCATAAAATAAAACTACTTTTTTTGTTCGTATTTTCGACATATCTCCCTGTGTTTTTGCTCAAACTTCAAGCGGGAGAGCTCGTTGGATGTGGAATTTAATTCCGCATCCAATGAGTACGCACTCTGCATACTTTTGATGGACCATTATACCCCAAAAACAAGAAATACCTGAAAAAATGTGATGATGACATCATCAGCATGTTTTTTCAGGTGTTTCATGTTTTTGGGGTACCAGGGTCTGTCAAAAGTATGTAGTGCGGGTACTCGTTGAATGCAGAATTAAATTCCACATCCAATGAGCTCTCCTGCTCATACTTTGAGTAAAAAAACAAGGAGATATGTTGAAAATACGAATACAAAAAGTAGTTTTTTTCATTCTTCCTCCAAAATTAATAACTATTATTTTATTATTTTCCTTAGGAGGCCCATTTTAGACCTCAAATTTCCTCTGATTGGAATTGATTTACCGCTTGTTAATGTTGAAAGACCATTAATTGAATTTTCTGCAGATGCCTTATTAGTTCTTATGTCTTAGGTGAGCTTAAAAGAAGTGGAGATTAAAGAATTGAAAGAGGAGAATAAAAAGATCAAATTAGAATTGGCTAAGAGTATTGAAGAGAAGAATAAAGCATGGAATGATAAAAGCCAATTTCAAAAAAAGTTCAATGAATTAAAAGAAAGAAGTACATGAAAATATCCTTTACAGGGAGCTAAACATTTGATTTGGGATACTTTGTCTGTGGAAATCACCAAGTTCAGGCATTATTTAAATTTTATTGATGATGAAAGTGCACTGGTAAATTTAGCTACTCAAAGATTGAAATTAGCCAAGGAAACTATGGAAACGAAGCCTTTGAATACTGCTCACAATGCTTTGAATTTCTTAAATTCTTTAACATATCAGAATTTGTAGGATATTGGGATCAAAGACAGGGTAGCGATTGTGTTATGGGAAAAGAAGTTTATAAATAAACATCAACTCATGAAAGTGGTGCAGGATAAGGCAAATAAAATGTCTTCTCAAATAAAGGATTTCAGGATTGTATTTAAATATTTATTTGATGATGGTCTCCCCTCTTTTTGGGATGATGAAGGGTGGTTGTTTTCCCAACAGCAATATCACAGCTTATTGGTACAAAATGGCATGGATCATTGCAAATTTGAAGATTTAGTTAAAGGGTTAACAGGAAAGGTTATTGTGGAAAAATTGACATAAGACTTTGAGATATTGGATAGGTTTTAAAGTATTAAGAAAGGATCGCCTGTCGTGTCTTATGAAGCTTATGTGGATTTGGAGGTGTCAATAAGAGAGATGATAGAATATGACACTCCAAATGTGGAACAATGGAAGGTCATGGAGAAATTTGGAAAGACCAAGTACATACTACATTCATGAAGACAGGTGTTGCAGTTCATGAAGCTGTTTAATTGAGATACCTTGCAGTTACTAAGTTTGCTATAATCAAGCAATCTGTTATTTCAATCAAAGCATGTAATTATTATTCCTAGTTATTAGGGATATGGTTACAAAAACTTATGATTAGCAGATTAGTTGGTGATTGATCTTCTTGGGAAGAAACTATTTTTGTATATATTTGAATTTGTTTTATGTATTGGGGGTTGGAACCCATAATTTTGGACCGATGTTATTGAGAACTGATTATTTTTTAATGAAATTATAGAGTGGAATGCTAGTTGATCTTCAAAGATTCATGTGTTGTTTTTGTTACAGTCTGTGCCTTCTTTCCCTATGATTGTTTTCTAAGTGTTTACCTTCCATTCTATTTTCTTTCATATATGAACATAGTGTTTAATAGTTTCAAAATCATACATGTTATGCTCTGGATATTGTTTCATATATTCACAAATATTTCCTCTAAAGTTGATATGGAATTCATCTTGTGATGCTCTATATTGATGGACTGTTCATGTTTCTTTCCTATCACCTGAAAATCAATGAATGATTGTAACTAAATGATTATCTTGCCTTTGTTGGAATTCTGTGTATGAATCTGTGTATTATCTTTATCTATTCTGACTCCATTTCCCAATGGTTATATGTCTTGTTTCAACCATCTGCATAACTTAAATTATTGACCCCAATATCTGGCCCTGTTAAATTTATATCTGAGAGATCCCTCTCCGGAAAGAAAATCCAGTTTCTTTGTAAAGTGGTTTTTTTTGTTACCTTAAGATTACCTTTCACAACCTTGGATATATTTTGAGTGCTAACATCAACAATCTCAGTTGCTACGCGTCAAAGAGACTGTGTGATCAACCCGCATTTCCTGAATGACACCTCATGCAGCCTGTTTTGCCAATTTTCCAAAGCATCGTCGGAATCAAAGGACGCAGAACTAGTTCCATGCCATCCAAGTTCACCATCAATAGTCGAGTGAATATCATCTTCAGAGATATTATAGGCATGATCCCAACTTCTACCAGCTTCATCCCTCAGAGGTTCAATATACCGACGTCCCTCCTGAGGGTCCATAGGAGCAATGACTCTGACATCCTAGTTTTCAAATGTCATAACTCATTTTTTGAAATAGATAACTGCCATGCCATCATTAGCACACCCAATCCCTAGCAGAGTGGGATAGGAACCTCCATCTTCAACCACTTCGATCACATCAAAGCCAACATGCATTTTCATACCTTCAATGTCGACAACAAAGTTTGAGACATGACAAATGGGTTGACCCTTTTCCTGATTCACTAGTCATAGTTGTACTGGTGACCATCCTAGTGTCAGCTTCCCCATCAACTGCCACATTTGCATAGTCAGAATGTTTACATCCGATCCGAGATCCAAAATAACATAGTCAACCTCATAATCTACAATCTAGATATTCATCCTCATCTCCTTACCTGTCTTCCTCTTTTGCAAGGAGTTCACCATAGATTCCTTCAACGTCTTATCCTAGTAGTACAACAAATTTTCAAGCTCGATAAGGGATACAGGATCCCTTTCCAGCGACAGAAAAATCTCAAAGAACTAATGCGAGGTACCATGCTTCCGCGATGGTCCTCCTTCTACAAATGGATCAAAAGAAAATGGCATGTCAATAATTGGTAACTTACCCATATTTCTCCTGATTGCATGCTTCACCTCAAAGAAAGTGTCCTTCTCCATCGCAATATCAAATGCTACCTTTTTCTTTCTAGTGAGCTGAACTTGCTGACACGGTCCATCAGCTCCAATTGTCATACCAGCGTGAGTGATAATCCTAACGTTGACATCCTTCATTCGTGGTTCGACGTGAATTGTTGCAACTGTCGATCCTTGATTTAGGTTCTGAGCTTGGTTTAGTGGGGTGTTCTGATTCAACGGCTGATTCTGAGTCAGTGGTGGGTTCTGTGGTGGCATCTGAGTTTGCGGTAGAATCTGATTCTGCATCGGTGACTGGTTCTATGCTTGGAATATTGGCTAGTTTTGAGTCTGTGCATTGTGCAATAGAGGAATGTTTCCAGCCTTCCATTTTGCAATCAGTTAAGGGAAATTTTCAACATTACGCTCGCTATTCACACAATATGTACACTGGGCATGAGGACACTCCCTCTGGTAGTGCCCAAATACTCCATAGGTATAACACTGTATTAATTCTTGACCTCATCCTCCTCCTCATCTGAAGCCTCCTCCTCTTCCTCTTAATCCTATGCAGAAACCTCCTCAAATTCCTCCTTGCTGAAACTGAGGCTGGGCCATCTGCTGTTATGGGGGGTTTGGTTGTTGCTGGACATAGTGCACAGCTTCAACATATTGTGGCTGAGACTGAATGAGTGGTACCTGATTATATTGTGCTCGTGGCATAGCCTCTGGTTGCGCTACAAATTGCAGCTGTAGTTGCAACGGGATAAACTACTGCTGCGGTTGCGACGGGATAAACTGCATCTGGGGTGGAAGTGTATACTACACTTGTGCTGCTTATTGTACCATCTTTGGTTGTGTTTGCATTGCTTGAGGGTTCTCACCTTTCACAAAGTATGAATCATATGTACTTTCTTGGATTAAATCATAAGATCGACATTTTTTATCGTCGTGTCCTACTTACCAACAAAATGTATAGTACAGACTCTCTGCCTTTGTAAATTTTTTTTGCATGTAGTCACAGTTTTCATGTAGATGCCCATAGACTTGACATATGCGGCACCATGGTACGCGAATGTAGCTCATCGGGTTTGGGGCTCTTGAAATTAGGTAGTTTCAAAATGTCTAACATGTTTCCTTGGTGTGTCCACTCGCATGACACTGAGTGCCCCAAAGGTCATTTTGGAATTCCTTAGGATTCTTGATATCTTGTAGTTGGAGCATCAGATTGGCCAACTGTGCTTGAATCTGATTCATCTCGACCACGGTTTCTCCTACCGCTGAAGCCTCCAATTTCATCGTAGTTTCCATAGCCTCGCTCTGTGTTGCAATCTTTTGCTGCATTAGTGGTTGTCTAATATGTGGCACACGCATGGCGATGAACCACTCCTTGTGTTGAACATCTCTCATATGGAAGTTGACACGAGCCATAAACGTCTTAAACTGTTAATCAAAGTCCCAAACTTTTTCATTAGGGAACTGTTTGATTTATTTCAACTCAGTAATGTACTGAGCCTTAGACTTCCACTTCTTAAATTCTTCAAATAACCCTATACGGATCTCATCCAATGTTTTTGTGGTACCTCCCTAAGGGACCTGTGTGAATCTCATGTACCATTCCAGTGTGCGGCCCCCGAGGGTGGTTTCCAGTTGGCGTTTCTTGACATCATCATCTACAGTCTGTTGGGAGGTCCAAATCACCTCGCACAAGAACCATTATTGTTCTTGGTCATCGGTGTCATTTCCATGAAATATTGGTAGCTTCATTTTGTCACCCTCCATTATGGGCCTTCTCCCTCCAACCGGTATTCTACTGCTAGAATGTTGCTGACACGTCGGGCAAGTCGACGTAGAATGCGTGTTTCTTCTTGGTGGTGGAGTAGCGCATGGAGGTGTGGACACGTTACTACTGCGGTTCAATCCTATCGTCCTTTCGGGTGTAGCATGGGCCTGGTCATCCTTGTTGTCACTGAAAGGTCGCTTTGTCCTGTGTGGTTTTTCCTCGTGGCATCGCACTTCGATTGCAGCAAGACCTCCTCCCGTCCTCTTCCTCTTCTCTCAAAACCTTGCTCCTTCCCTTGTACAACCACTTATTTCCTTGGTGACCTTCACATTCTCACCAGAACTCATGCCCATCTACCCCTTACCTTTCCATGCATCTCCCCCTTTCTCCATGGTGTCGACAACCTCCACACACCAAAGTTCCACTACTCTTGTTCCATTTTCAGAATACGATTTTCGCAGACTAGTTGTTTAATTGATAGCTACAAAGACAACAAGAATCTACCTCATGGTCTGCTAAATAACTCCCTTTATGCTTCGCTAAATGACTTATTGGTGTCAACTGCAACCTCAGTAATGTGTCCCTCCAGATAATTGTCCAACCACACCTTAGCATCCCGTGGTGCCTTATTATCTGTTTCTTGTAATTCCTAGATCAGCTCCGGAGTCCAGGATGTTAGCTCTCCTCCTTGGAAGTTTGTCTTTTTATAAGTGAACATTCCCAGCCACTCATACAAGACAACGGGAAAATCACAAAAGAATGTAACAAATATAAAATAAATTATTAAATAGATTAGTTAATTATATGAAAGGGTGTAACCCTTCATGCTCAAAGCCTATAAAGGCGATCCTCCTTTGTAATTATTATCATCATCCAATATATTATTATTATTCATATTTCATTATTACAATGATAGTCGGATTCGAATAACGGACCAACTGGATTTGGTTGCTCCATTTGTTATCAGAGTGGATTCACTCTTGGCTACACTGAGCTCGGATTCAGCTCCTCCTACTATCAAAAAAATCTTGGTTTTATCTCTTCCTAAGATCACTATTTCTCTCCAGGTTGCATACACTCTTCCATGTCACTCCTATGTGCATTCCCCGCGC
The DNA here is from genome assembly GCA_001517045.1 of Pseudotsuga menziesii. NCBI lineage: Eukaryota > Viridiplantae > Streptophyta > Pinopsida > Pinales > Pinaceae > Pseudotsuga > Pseudotsuga menziesii. Next base: position 288,348 of record LPNX010467986.1, on the reverse strand, counting down.
TCCACTTATGCCTCGCCTCCATCCTTATCCCACAATCCACCTGCTCGTCCTCTCCTTCCCATCATCGTCACTCCTCCTTTGTGTGTTTGCCTCACTCCACTTCTGCCTGTGTCATCCAAAATCCTCCTCGCATGCTACTCCACATACTGACCCAACTGGCCCTCCTTCTTTCCGCGTCTCCACAATCAGCAGGCTTCCACACCCTACCGCCCCTCCTTCTCGACGTCACTCCACGTGAAACTGTCCACGCATCTCCTGTCCTAGCTCACACGTCATTTTCACTGCATCATCGCTCCTCCACATCCTTGCATGCTACATCCTGAACTCCTGCCAATGCTACTTGCATTCTGTTTTCCTTCACACCTTAAGCTCTGCAAAAAAATATATAATTTTTAATTAAAAAAAATTATATAATAATAATAAATTATTGTTATTGTTATTATATTATATTATAATAATAAATATAATATTTTTTATTGTTATAACAATATTTTTTTATAAACAATATTATTATTATAATATTTGTTTTTAAAAAATAAATAAATATATATATATACAACTATATACAAAATATTATATAGTTTATTAAAAAAATAATAATAACAATAATATTAATTAATTAATTAATTAATATATTATTAGTCAATTTCACCTCAAAAGCCAAAATAGCTCCAAAATGCACACCTCCATATACAAGGTCCAAGACCATGGAGGAATTGAAAGAGAAGATCGAAAAATTGGAGAAGGACATAAAGTCCCTTGTCGCTAACCAAGAAGGCTTGAAGGAAAAGATGCAAAATAACAATACATTACTTAAAAATGATCTTATTTTGGTACTAGAAAGAAGGCTCGATGAGAAACTTGACATCCTGAATGAAAAACAAAAATACATGGATGAAAAAATGAGTACCATAACGCAAAACATAAACACCTTAACACAGAACATGAGCACCATGACATAGAACCATAATACATTAGTCGAGATGTTACAAAGGCTCATACCCAGTTCGGGCCAAGTTAGCGGTCCACACATGCTAGATGCCTCATTTCATGTTGCCACCCAGGAAACACTCGCAAAGAATCAAGAAGAATTGCAAAAAGAAATAAAGATTAACAATGCGACGCTTAAGCAAGAGATAGAAACACAATTACTGCTAGATATGGAGGCATGATTAAACAAAAAAATAGATGCTATAAGTAAAATAGTAGAGAAAAGAAAAACTAAAAATCATCACCAACAACGAAGCAAATCAGATATGTCACTTTCATCGTCCAGTAGTTCCGAGCCACCATCAAACCATAAGGCAAAAGGAAATCAACGTCATCCTTACAAAGTGTACCCACCTAAGGTAAAAATAGAGTTGTTGAACTACAATGGGAATGAAGACCAATGCGTTGCTTGGCTAAACAAAGAAGAAGAATACTTGGACATTTACAACATTCAATCTAACGAGGAGAAGGTGAAATATGAATCAATGAATATGGAAGGGTACGCCTATAATTGGTACTTGAGGTGGAAGAGAGATAATTTTACCTACACCTAGAACTTGATCAAAAATTATTTTTTTAATAGGTTTCAAGGAATCAAAGAAGATGAATTTTTCACTAAACTTACTAGACTACAATAAGTAGGAAACATTGAGGAATTCACTCATCAATGGGAATCCTTATCAACACGAGTAATTGGGTTGTCTGACAAGCAAATACTTGAAACCTATTTAGGGGGTCTTAAACCACCTCCAAAAAGAGTTAATGTTACATGACATAGCTAATGTAGAAGTAGCAAGACGTAAAGCAAAAGCCACAGAACGCAAATTGGAAGGAATAAAAACAAAAGGCGATAGCCATTATCGACAAGAAAAAGAGACACAATGTAGGTATTGTGTAGATACTTGGTCTCTCGGCCATCAATGCCGGAAACCTCAATCATACGCCTACGAAATGGAAAATAGATCAAAGTCATCTAACAGTTATGCTGATAATAGAAAAAAGAAGAAAAACATATGTCGTCGATGCGGTGATGATTGGACCCCTGGTCATAAATGTAGGAACAGTGAGACAATACAGTGCAAAATCATCAATGGAAAGGAAGTGCAAGTCTCTGCAAAAGAGACCTCATCTGATTCTAATACTGACACCGAGTCAGAATGAAGAACGGCACTAGGACAATACTTAAGCTTTGAGGACAAAGCTTCCTTAAAGGGAGTGGAAATGTAACGAATATAAAATAAATTATTAAATAGATTAGTTAATTATATGAAAGGGTGCAACCCTTCATGCTCAAATCCTATAAAGGCGAGCCTCCTTTGTAATTATTATCATCATCCAATATATTATTATTATTCATATTTCATTATTACAATGATAGTCGGATTCGACTAATGGACCAACCAGATTCGATTTCTCCAAAGAACCATTCGTGGGGCTCGTCATGAATATATTTGTCTAACCAATGGCTCGTCAATAGCTTTGGATCCTAATTTTCAGCTTCAGCAAATTATCATAATTTTAGATCAAACCACCTGTCGATCTCTGGGTGATTCGGATGCCAAAATATATCCTCCTTTTAATTGTAACTTGGTCCCGACAACAGAACCATTTTTTGGCAAAAACCCACCAACAAAAAATCATCGACAGGGGTTCTCACTCTGTCAATGCCCAACCAGCGCAATCTCTTTGAGAACCGGCCCAAACAGGTTTTACCCTGCCCAGTAACATCCACAGAGCAGACGAAGCCTCACCCAAGATGTTCAAGGGAGAGCTATTAGAACCGATTTTTTGACAGTAAGGAGGGAGGATATGGGATCCAACGGGGAACCAACATAACTCTCAGACCCAGAACCAAACAGTTATCATTAATTCATCTTGATAGCTATAGGTTGCATCATGTATTTGTCATAGCAGTGTTAGCGTAGCAACATAATTTATAAAACACCTTAACTCATAATGCAATAGAAATGCGATAGAATATAAACAGATTGCAGCAACATCAGTAAATCATAACCGAAATACAATAGAGTAGATCGCAGCATCATCATAATAGATTCAACACATTTCATATTGATATCACAGCAGAGGAAATAAGAAGACCATATTCATGCAACAACCGTCATGTCATATTCATTTTGCACCATAGATCCAAAACATATAATTATTCTCCACAATAGGAGACCAATTACGTCCCAAAACTCAAACAGATCGTAGATAAAACATATGACTCTCTCATGTCTATCGTGGTTCAGGTATCTCTGTCTAGGTATCTCTATCTAGGTATCTTTGTCTTGGTATCTCTGTCTAGGTATATAAGTCTAGCTATCTTTGTCTAGGTATATCTCTCTCTTACAATTGCAAAACAAGATCTATATATAGGCTTGCGCCTTTACATCGAAGGTCCACTTATAACTAACTTCTAACCACTAATGACCTATGGCAACAAAACTTGGTCAAATAATATATTAAATATTCAAAAATGGTTATCTTTCTGCACATCATGCTAATCTGGCCTTGCGCGGTATCGTGTGAGCTTGCACAGTTGCCATGATGCTGCACAACTCACTTACCAAAACCCCTTCCAACACTAATATTTGCAACTTCTTGCTCCATTTTCTTGAGCAATTCTGAACCAAGCATAATTTTGTTCATTGGATTATCCCAAGTCACCAGTGCTCTACACCTTCTTTCATACAAAGCTTCATATGGACTCATCCCCAAGGATGCTTGTTGTCCATTATTATAAGAAAATTTTACCAAGTGTAAATAATCCTCCCACTTGGCTGGTTTGTCCATTACATACATGTGAAGCATGTCTTCAAGCACATTCTTCACTCTCTCTGTCTGACCATCAGTTTGAGGATGGTAGGAAGTGCTGAAGTTTAACAGGTGTACCCAAATCTGCAAACAAGACCTTCCAAAAATTGGAAGTAAACTTAGGATCTATGTATGCAACTATTGCCTTAGGAAATCCATGTAATCTGAAAATATCCTTGAGGAATTTTTTTGCAATGGCATAATTCTTATACATGGACTTAACCAGTATAAAATATGTTGTGTTTTTCAAGTTTTCCACCACAACCATGATGGAATCATGTTGTCTCGAAATCATTAGCAACCCTGTAATAAAATCCACGGCAAGAACTTCCCATTTCCATTCTGGAACTGGTAAATTTTGCAACAAACCTGTTTGGTGTTGATGCTCAACCTTTACTTGCTGAAATTTCATGCACTTTGAAATATATTCAGCCATTTCCTTTTTCATTCCTAGCCAAAAATACTGCTTTTTGGTTGTAGCAACTGTTTTCTGATATCCTGGGTGACCAAAATAGGGAGCTTGATGGACCTCATCGATGATAACTCTCCTCAAGTCTACTACATTAAAAATATAAATTATGTTTTTATAAGTAATAAGCCCATGTTCTTCCAATTTATACCCCTCGTACCTCTTATCAATACTTTGCTGATGCAATTTGTCTTTACCTGTACATACATTTCATCATCAACATCATGATTAACAATTTGTTGTCTCAAATATGATTGGAAAATACTAAGAGATGCCAAGTGCATTTCATGCACTTTCCTATTGAGTGCATCAACCACTTTATTTTCTATATGTTTTATGTGGTTTATCTCAAAATCAAACTCACATAAAAAATCTAGCCATCTAGCTTGCCTAGAATTTACAGTTGGCTGATCAAACAAATATTTCAGGCCACAGTGGTCTTTCCTTAGCTCAAAGTTTCTTCCAATTAAGTAATGCCTACACATCTTGAGAGAATGTACTATGGCTGAAAGTTCTAAATCATGAGTTATATAGTTCTTCTCATGATCCTTCAACTTTCTTGACTCATAGCATACCACGTGGTTGTCTTTCATAAGAACTCCTCCAAGTCCTTGACCACATGCATCAGTACACACCACAAAATGTTTTTTTGGGTCTGCAATATTCAAGATTGGTGCACTTGTGAGAATATTCTTCAACTCCTAAAAGCTTTCTTCACACCTTGGTGTCCATTCAAAAATTATCCCCTTCTTTTGCAAAGAAGCGATTGAATGTGCAACCTTGGAGAATCCTTCAATGAATCTCTTGTAGTATCCTACAAGTCCCATAAAAGATCTCACATCTGTCACATTTCTTGGGGCTGGCCAATTCATAATGGCTTCAATCTTTTCAGGGTCTACAAATATTCCTTCATATGAAATAATCTGACCTAGATAATGAATTCTATCTTTATAGAAGTCACATTTTCTCAACTTTGCATATAGCTTCTTCTCCCTTAAAAAATTCAAAATCAATCTCAGATTTTCTTCATGTTCTTCCTCATTCTTAGAGTAAATAAGAATTTCATCAAGGAAAACAAGAACAAACTTGTCCAAATAATTGTTGAAGACACTATTCATGAGACATGTAAATGTAGCTAGTACATTTTTTAGACCAAATATTACCACTACAAACTCATAGTGTCCATATCGTGTTCTGAAGGCTGACTTTTGAATATCTTCATCCTTGATTCTTACCTTATGGTAACCAGACCTCAATTCAATCTTGTAAAATACCTTTGATCCTCTCATTTGATCAAAGAGGTTATCAATTCTAGTCAAAGGGTATTTATTCTTCATGGTGACTTTGTTCAGTTGTCTATAATAAATACACAACCTAAGTGTACGATCTTTCTTTTTCACAAACAGAACTGGTGCTCCCTAAGGGGACACACACTTGGTCTGATATACTTATTTTCCAACAACTCTTGCAACTGCATCTTCATCTCTAGCAATTATGGTGTGCCCATCCTATAGGGTGTCTTGGACACTGATGCTTCTCTAGGAACAAGGTCAATGGTAAATCAATGTCCCTCTTTGGAGGAAGTCATGGAATTTCGTTAGGAAGCAAATACATGAATTCTTGCAATACATGAAAGTCCCCCAACCTAGGAGTTTCATTCTCTGTTGCGTTCAACACATGGGATGCATACATTTGGAAACATTTCCTATAGAAATTCTTCACTTGCATTGTTGAAATATTCCTAATAGAGATCACCTTCGAAATTCCTATTACAACCCTTGGGTTTCCTTTTTCATCCATGCACTCAAAATTCTTGTTGTAACAATGAAGCTTAACTCTGTGTGCTTCCAAATAATACATTCCAATGAGAACATCATAGGAACCAAGTGGTAGAACATTCAAATATGCATTAAGGACCAATCCATACATAGCCAATGAACATTTATCTACCACTTTACTAACCTTTCTCTTGGTTCTAGTGGTGACTTGAACTAACCACGACTTGTTATGCTTTAACTTATTAAAGGCACAAATATCAACTACTCTAGGAGTAATATAATTGTGAGTAGATCCAAGGTCAATAAAAATAGAAACAGATTGGTCAACAATCTTACCTACAAATTCAACCAAAGTTGACTAATGATCTTCCTGGAGGTCCTCTAACGCTTCATAAATTCTTGGGATATATAGTCCTTTCCACTTGACCCAGAGTTTCTGCTTCTTGGATGTCTTGAACTTGCCTTGCATTCCAATTCTGCTGTGGACAATTCCTATGGAGGTGGGGTCCTCCACATTTCCAACATTGGAATGGTTCTCTTGGATCCTTGGGATCTATTGGCATGACTCCCATCACTCTAGCTGGTTGGTTTACAACTTGTGAGGGCTGCCTCTGCTGATTGCGGAAGTTAGAGGGTTTGAAACATTTCTTCCTTTGGTCTGGATTTTCATTTCTTTTGTCCTGCCATGCCTTATGGTAATCACATTTTACTTTGTTCTGATCCTAGTGATACGTATCATTTCTTAAAGCCTCTTCTAGAGTTCAAGGTTAATCAAACTCAACCCTGTCCTTGTAGGACTAAGGTAATCCACTTAGAAAACGTTGGATTTTCACTTTATCATCTCTGATATACCTGACATATCTCAACAACTCTAAGAATTTTTTTCATACTCTTCCATGGTTAGCTGTCCCAATCTCATCTCATGGAATTCTTTGATATTTTCGTCATAGTACCTATCTCAGAGGTACTTCTTCCTGAAAAAATTTTGGAATTTATTCCACACAATATTCCTTTCCCTGGTCTTCTTCACTTTTCTGAAGTGCTCCCACCATATGGATGCTCTTCCTATAAAATTGAATATGGGTACCCTAGCCTTCATATTTCCATAGTAGTCTTGGACTTGGAAATATTTTCTCATCCCAAGAAGCCAAGATTTAGCTTCTTGATCACTATTTTCCTCACCATCAAATGTATGAGGCTTATCCTTCTTGAATTCATCACATGAATAGTTCTGGTAGGGCCTCTTTCTCTTGTTCCTGTGAGAAGAAAAGCTTGATCCCCTAGTGGATCCTTAAAATTCATATGATCCACTAGAAATCCTTTTTCTTCTTCTATCACATCTCCTTCTTCTGTCTGGATTTGTTTCACTATGCCCAAAGTTCATTTTTCTTTGAATGCCTATCAAAATTTGCATCATGGTTTCATTTAGCTGATTCTGCTCTTCTTGAGCTATAACCAACCTTTCATTATATTATTTGTAGCTTTGCATATCCACCCTTAGGATTCTCATGGTGGCTGCAAAATCTAGTGGAGTCTCTTGAAATATCCTTTCGTTGGACTCTATATCCACATTTCCAACTATGACATTTTCCCCCATGGAATCTTCCTCATGCTCATAGGGATTATGTGCATCATTCATGCCTTAGGTTCTCATGGCTGATCCAACAATACACTTTTCTAATTTGCACTATGACTCTCCAAAATGTTTTATCCAAACATCATCGTTAGCTGCACAATAATCTCAGGAATTCAAAACTTACTTGCCAACTATTTTACTATACTTTTATTTATGAAATTACACTCAACTTGTCCCATTTAGGCCCAATGTTGTAACTATTAGCTCTGACACCAATATGTAACGTCCCCATACCCATAGTGTGGATAATTTAAAACTTTTACTTCAAGAACCCTTGTTCTCCTTCGAAACACAGGGCATGCACGTTAACACACACTTCCACCTTCATTTTCAGGCTTAGAAACCACTGTAATAGTCATTCTTCCATTTGACAGATCCATTTTGTGACTAGAATATCTCTTCTACACTAAACTTGTCATTTCCTCCTTCCTCCTTCCGCCTTACAGAACTCGAAAGTCGAAACCCAAAACATCACAGAGTCCTTCAACCATGATTCCTCCTTTCGAACTTCTGCTCTCCGCCTTTCTGACCTTGAAACTCAGGAATCAGAAATCTAATGTGTTCAAGAAATAATTAATGACTCTTCCTCCTTTCACCTTCCACACTTCCACTTTCTACCATTATGACCTCAGAACCTGAAAATCAAAAACTTAATGTGCAATGGAAATACTTAATAACTCCTCCGCCTTCCACCTTCCGCACTTCCACTTTCTGCCCTTCCGACCTCGGAACTCAGAAATCAAAAACTTAACAAATAGAGGAAACACTTAATGACTCTTCTACCTTATTCCTTCTGCACTTCCGCCTTCTGCCTTCAGAACTCAAAAGTCGGAAAACAACTTTCCACCTTAACCTTTTTCTGCACTTGCGACTTCCACTTTCCGACCGTGGACTTCGGAAATCGAAAAGTTAAATTTTCTCCTTATAACTTTTATTGGCTTCCAACTTCCGCTTCCTGACCTTGGAATTTGGAAATATGGAAACACACTTTCTTCCTTGTCCAATCTTTTCTTTTCCGGTTTTCACCTTCCGCCTCCCTTAGGCAGATTCCAAGGTGCAGAAACACAACATTTCTTACCTTAGTTGCATTTTTGGCCCTGTAACCAGGCTTCTAGCCTCCATGGCCAAAAGCATAAATGCAATGAAATGTACAAGGCACTTGTGGCCTCCATGAAACTTAGGAAAATGCATTACAAAGATGCAAGGCATGTTTAAAAGTAAAATGTAGGAAACATAACATAGGTAAACTTCTACTTAATCATCAATATGCATTCAACATGATCATACTAACTCATAATCAAATACATAGCATAAACAAACATAACATATATACTTATCTTTGATGATGAAGTTGTCCCGCAACTAGATATGTCGCTGCAACGTTCCACCCAACCATAGGCCACTGTGTTCATTAATCTCTCAACAAACTGCCATCCCAGAGCTGGGCATGATTTCCACAAGGAACTAGGGAACAACAATCTCACACACAGGTATCACACACATGTCAAACACAGTCAAACCAACCTACAATTGGGTTTCTCAAAGTATCCATCCAATGTTACACACATGGCAAACAAGCACAACAAGACATAACCAAACCAACTAACAGTTGTGTTTCTCAGGATGCTAATGAAGTGCGGAGGAAAAATTGCTAAACTAGGGAGATCAAACATAGAGCTATGGACATGTACACTAGATCTATCTAGCTTGGAATTCCACATTACCTACACACCCAACACAAGGAAGTATTCCCTTCACTGCTACACAGTTCCCTCAGCCCATACCTCCCCTTCCAGTGCTCTTTCGGGTGTGCATTAGGCATTTTCCATCCCCTCTTGATCTATCTGTGAGGTTCATCTCTTCACTAGGTTTATCAACCAATTATAGGCCTCTTCCATTCTAAAGCCTTTCAGACCAGAACAGGGATGCACATCATAGTAATCCATAGGGAAACACAGCAACACAGGCTTCACTCTATAACACATAGACAAACAAGTTTTCATACCACACTGTAGTTCAGGAGAAACACTACAAAACAAATTGTTCCACCACTCTAGAAAGTGGACAAACACAAGATCATGCTGCACCACAGTGAACAATCGTGACTATGGGCTCGGGAATGAACAACGCGTGAAATGAGTGAGAGTGTATGATCATAAAAATGAGCGTGCTTCCACAACAATCATGTGTCTCTCAACAAAATGCGCACAGGATGGAATATTAACCACATTTAGCGTGACCCACGAAAAATGATGGATTAGGCATGCATTCCAGGGATTACTTTCTTCAAAAGCAAGAACGTAGCTCCCTATCTTTCAGACTTGCAGGCTTACTTAGTCAAACAATCAGAATGCCATGCATTGCTCAGCCCAAGGCATTAACTTCCTCAACCAACTTCTGGAAGAAATGAATGATTGAGGACAGAGGACTGTTACGAAGAGAAATGCTTATGGCTTGGGGTACCACAACAGACAGCTTGACTCCATAAATCAATCCTTTCCAATATGCAATAGAAATTAAATATCTAACACTAAAGGATTAGACCTCGTACCTTATTCTGGACAGTTGAAGTAGATCCCTGTTGAGCTCTCCAACTTCAGCTTGAATTGATAGATTACTTCCTCAACAACAAGTAAACAATACAAGCATTCTATATATCATGGTGTTAGATATATTATAGCATATATAATCAATAATGTATAAGCATTTGACATCATCCAATGGATACAATATTCATTCAAACACACATTATTAGACAGGAACAGATATTTCTATTAATAAAAATCAGAGATTACAAGACACAACCTCTATCGGCACGTCTGCGAACCGTAGAAACTGAATCCCCCACTTGGGCCTCCACCACTTCAATCCTCCATCACTAGATAGAAAGCTCACAAGAAAAAGGCAAGCTTGGGAAGAACAAAACAGTGCTCTAAGGGACAAAGGGATGCAGACTCAAGCATAAGTTCCGACAACAATGGACTATAGTTTCTTTTCTCTTAGTTCTCCCTTATGCCTTCAATGTACCAAGGGGTTCCTTATATATATTTTCAAAGGGGTAATGAAAGGTCGAATCCGAGTGATCTCAAGGCATATGGAAGGCTAGGAGTCAAATGAGTCGGATCCATGTCAAGGAAAACTCCAAAACGATTTGGATTTTGTACACATATCGATATACGCGGTTTTAGTGGTCAAACCCACATATATACACGCTTATAGGTTTAAAAGTTGTGTGTATCTTTTTCCACATGTTTTTAGGGATGGTCAAGGAAACATCAAAGGACAAAAAATGGTCCATGGGGTCTAAGGAGTCTGCAGCGGGACAAGGGAAGGCCATACAAAGTGTGATTCACCTGGAGTGGTGAAATTAGCTATAACAGATGCCCCCTAATGTGTGAGGTTAGAGGGGTCATACGATGGCCGAAATACATTATAAGTCCATCCCAGAAGTGGAGTGATGAAGGATACCAAATGGAAGACCAGCCACCCAATCAGCATAGTACAATAATACAACTCTGCACATAACTGCAAATACATATAGCAGTCCTGGATACATAAGAGTACAATGGCCATGAATATGCATGATACAAGATATCACATAAGTTGTCATCGCCATGTACAATATACATAGATCAGAATCTCCATGATGAAGATATACAAAGGACCATGATCTCCATAATGGCTGAAGATATATAATAGATCAAAATCTCCATAGTGGCTAGAAATATCTGACATATACTGGAATCAAGTCACGAGAGCTGAAATCTTATGAACACTGGTGCGATCAAGGAGGTAGCATATAAGAGATGCCACCAATCTGGAAAGTCTTCTACACAAACCGCTACGAGTACATGTCCTACTATGCGAATAGAGGTGTCGAGGTCGAACATAGTAGTCCATCGTCTGATTACCGGTTATTAATGTATACCGTTAACAGACGCGAGCTCACCCACCAATAATGAAAATGGGAATCAAGGTACTAGAGTGCAAACTAACAAGTATGAATAGATCTGTTGAGGTCAAACACTTGAGAGGATCCATCGATCAGAGGAAATTGATGTATTCCCAAAGACTGTCGATGGCGAGAGAACCTACCACTGATGACTGCAAGTCTCAAGACACTCAAAATGACTCTAGATTCCAATCTCAGAATAAATGATCTGAAGTCGATGGGATGAAATCTGCTGGAAGGAGGGCATTAAGGCATCCCCCATCATCCAACATGAGGTACTCAGCAAAGCTGTATAATGTGGAAGGACTCGATCATAAGGTGCATGAACCATCAACTGTACCGGGAATGGACGACATGAAAAGTCAAGATAACTAAGGAATAGTCTAATTAGGTTTAAAATTCCTTCAAACAAGAGCATAACGACATATGGTGACTAAATGAAGGCAGCATAGACTCAATATACAAACTGGGACATCTCTGCGACATAGGAGGCATCGACAGAGGCTCCATAGGGGCTGGAAGCTTAACCAGTCGATGGAGATAAACTCAGATAAACAAGTATAGATCCTAAAGTCAAACTATAACCCAACCAATGGATGTGATATACAGTTCTCTGTTCAAAGGTGACATGACTCGACAGCTGCCACAAATAACATCTTTCCTTGTCTGGCTTTTTGGTTTTTTGATTTTTTTTGGACTTTTTCAATTATTTAAAAACCTTGAAAAAGAATAAAATGGATTTATAGTTACAGACTAGGAGGAGACGAGTGTCATAAGGGAAAATAAACTAGTTCCAAGCAATGGAACATACCTATGCTCAATGCAAGGATACATGTGTAGGATATCGACACTCGGGGGAAAATCCCCTCCCGGTAAAAAGGGAAACAAGCTGCGAAGGGTATAAGAAATGGCTCTGCATGGCTAGAACAAAAAAGAATATTTCATTGATAATAAAAAATAAAACAGTGAAAAATGTTATCAAACATGTGCAATTCATGCAAACAAAAATCCATGTTTTTCAAACCCAAATTTTGTTTCTTCAAGATGAAGTTCAACTTAAGAATATTTCTTATGTGATGAACTAGTAATGGTTCATAACAACCCCATATTTGAGGATGATGATAATGATGATGATGATGATGATTCCAATAAATAGTCTACACATGGTCAACTCAATTAAAGAACTACAAAATCAATTTCAAGTAAATAGGAAGCAATTCATGAACCTAAATTTCAATAGTTTTATTTTGAGTTCACTAAAGAAAACCGTTAGTGACCACTTACCCATTTGACTGGCACAAAAATTAGTTTTCCAATTTGGATTTTTTTCCATTTTTTTCGGTCCTGATCTTTTGAGGTTCTAAATTATGTTATTTCTTTGGAATGATAGTTCCCATACAATATTCAAAGGAACTATGTAGGCCATTTATATGTGTACTTCTCATCTAGAAATTTCTGACATGCTATAAAGTGCCCCAAAGAGAGATTGTCTGAAAAATTTATGTCCTCGAGAAGTTTATGTATGAAATAACCATATTTACGGGCCCCACAAACATTTTGGTGTTTCACCTTCTAGTGTTATGGTTTCTCATTGATGATTTATGTTAAAGGTACCTTTTGGCCTCATTTGTAACTCATCTTCTGACAAATGAGCATAGCCATCACATCTCTTCTTAAGGATAAACGACCACTCTTCTAGCTACTTTGTATTCTACATTTTACAACCTATTATATTTAATTAAAAATATAGATTTTGATTTTAATGTACCCCTATGTTCTTGCAATATATATCTATGTACTCTATTCTATATGTGTTTTTCCATTTTGTTCTCACATATATCCAAATTAGTGGTATTAGAGCAGTCTCTTTATTTGTTTTTGTATGCATGTCCCCAATGAGATAGGGGTATAATGAATAAGGAATTAAGATAATTGAACCTATGAAAGATCATCCTCATCGACACCAATGACCACCCATGATAAAAGAAAAGAGAGACGAGGGAGCAAGAGAACCTATTAATATGTTGCTCAAGAAATCCCATGTGCAATAGAGGGATGAGATGATATAAAATTTTGACAAAATCCTTTGATGGATGCCAATAGAAATAGATGTGTAATAGTTACGTCCTCATTAAGAAGCCACTTCGAAGGTGTTTCCCCATTCAAGGCACAAGTTAATTTTAATATTAATATATTTGAAGGTTAGATAGATGGAGATTCTTTGGAAACATGGTTAAATATTATACAACGGTGTTTTTCTATCAAAAAAATTTCAAGAGAGAAAAAATCATCTTTACGCTCCTTAAGGTTTTCCCCCATCTAAAACATTGGTGCGAAAATTATTGGGCCTAAGGAAAGGAAAGCATAATACATTCAAAATTCTTCCTAAGTATGGAAAATAGCTAAGGAAGAAAGGAAAGCAGATGTGACAGAGGAAGCGATAGGAAAGAAGAAGAGAAAGGAGATGTGACAAAGGAAGCGACAGAAGAACGATGAAGAGTGAGAGAAGAAGGAAGAGTCGTGACAGAAGGAAGATGCACAAAAGAAGAAGTAACATGACAGAAGGAAGGGATTTGATAAGTAAATATATGACATAATACTAGTACTAGAAGGCATGCAAATGACATAACATATAGAAAATGATAGTAAGGAAAAATGACTAGAAAGGGAAAGGCCATAAAGATCATGGGTACAATTTTGGCTAGATCTGGTGAAAGCCACACGTATGAATATGTTGTTGTAAGTTGGGTTGTTAGATCCTATTATTAGGTGTCACTAGAATAGGAAATATGACATCTTGGATAAGTATAGGAATTCGGCTGAGAAAGTGGTAGGTAATGAGTCTAAAGCGAGTCTGTAACAACTCTGAAATGAGTCTATAAAGAAAAGAACCCAAGTTATATGCGGGTTAGAATCTTGGTAGACTCTTGTGAGCTTCTTGGATGATTAGATCCTGATTTTTGTTAGAATGTTAGTAACTTTGTAATTATTATCTGATAGAGTTAGTTGAGTGCATTTTGAGTTGAAGAATCTATGGCTGAGTGCACAGAAGTGTAGGAAAGGTTGAGTCAATCCAGGCTGTGTGTGGATCGTTAGTAGGGTTGAGTAGGAAGAGAGAAGAGGAGAATATCAAAGAGAATGAGAGGAATAAAGAGTCTGTAAAGTTGAACAAGAATATCTAGAGCCGAGTCTGCAGCTTAGTGCACATACGAATGGTGCATATATCTCTCTAGTCAGATGAAGAGCACCTTTGTGGTTTTTTCCTAGATGGTTTTCCACATTAACTTCTGTGTATTTTTGTGAATGATTGAATGTGTTTGAGTTATCTGTATATATGTTGTAGTGAAGGAATTATTATAATTTTTCCCATCAATGAATAGACATATATCAGTTGCGTTGTTATGAGTTAAATTCACTTATGATGCACATGGGTTGGTGTTAGAATCGTTGCACAGGAATAGTTGAGTTAAGATATAATTGTTTATAATAAGCAGAAGTAATCCACCTAGAGGCTTCGTTGAAAAATTTGGTATGTGACTGTGGTACCAAAAATCTCCCACCCAACTACAGAAACCTAGTTCTACCAGTTACTGAATAAGGAATGAGACATATCTCGGGTGAGACTGCATCTCCGTCATAGATGCTATCAACTAGCCTTTTCTCTATAGGGCCGATATATTGGGATTTTTGCGCTAAGCAGAAGGGACTGAACATGGGTCAGGATCCTAAGAGGAGGGACAAGAAAATCCAACAAATGGTTATGTTGCTGGGACCATAATCATTTTGGTGAGGGATATGTTGTGGGAACCAATGAAACTTGAGATCCAAGATTGGGTGGAATTCAAAGCGTTAGAATTTGCACGAGAATAAATTAAAGGATATTGGTGGAACCCAGCGAGTGTTTGGTTCGATACCTCTATGTGAATATCCATGAGATTTTCTTTTCCAAGTTTCCAATATTCTTGCATGAGTGGTTGTCTAAGTTGGCAACCCAACAAAGACATTTCCAAGGGTGAGAACCAAGGGAGTGGAATCCTCATTCAATTGAGCAACTGAAAGAGTAATAAACCATGTGTCAAGGGATATATATTTCTAGATAGATTATATCTTAGAGGGATACATTACTAATTTTGTTTTTGACACAATAACCTCATATAGTGAGGCAGAGAAAAAAAAATTTCAAGGACCACACGGTAGATATTTGTCTCCTTTGAAGATATGGATAAAGATGCTTATATGTGAAAAATTCATTCTACGAATGTGACAAGATGAAATTTTTGTATAAAATGGAGGGTATTTCGTAGCAAAAATCGAGGAAAAATGACGCAAACTGAGTTGAAAATGTTCCCGAGAGATAGTGGAACTAAACTAGAATATGGTTGTTTAAGAAGTGGAAGAAGATTTAGATAGAGAAAGAGAAGAAATACTATTAGAGAAAGAGAAGGTTATAGTATAACTAGAGAAGACATAGAATACGATCTTGTATCGTACATCAATGAAGTATCTTGTGATGAAGAAGAAGAAAATAAATTGATATCCGAGGGAGAATAAGGATCAGAAGAGTCGACCGAATATCTAGTTTTAGGATGCGAGAACAACACTACTGTGTCATCGCCTGCATCGCCAGAGGTAATATCTTGAGACTTATCTCCAAGTGCATTTGTAAATACAATTAGTACTAACACTGTAAATAGCATACAATGGAGTCCGGCTAGCCAAAATTTTGTTCCAAACATGCCAGCAATTAATACAATGGATGGAGATGATATTCAATGGAAATGGGTTGGAAGATCCAGAAAAACATTGATTTCTTTGTGAATCCATGTGGACTGTGTGACAGATCCAGGATGAAAACATAAAAAGAGTAGAGATGATGATGACTCGATGAGGTCCTGTGCTAGACTAGTACATAAAATTCTCCATAGTGCCAGTAGGATTTCCCAGAAAACACTCAAACAGATGCGAGTGGCCATGATAGATGAATTCAGGAAGCCAAAATATGAGTCGCATTACATTATTGGATCAAATAATTCAATCATATTAATGGTCAAAGTAAGATTCCAAATGTCGGTTGTACAACATAAGGAATGGTTAATTGTCATCTTGTTTCCCAACATATGGATCATGTCGATGCAATAGAAGCTTGTGTCACAAATATAATCTCTCGAAATAGCAATGAAGATGGAATCATCATCAATTGGAGAAACTGAAACAAGAATGATACATATTTAGTCATAGCTAACCGACCTTACTATCCAGCTTCAGGAAATCAAGAAGGGAAAACACGTTCAAGAGGGAATGTGGTGTACAAGATGTAGAACAGACAAACACCATAAAGACAATTTCCTAGCGCTCCTGAATTACTTCAAAGCGGGAGTGTCGAACCCGATTAATACCCAAGGAATTCCTTGGTGTAGAATATGTCAAACTAGGGGCCACAAATCTGAATAGTTTATGTACTTACAGAATATTGTAAGTACCCCATCTAATCTGTACTGTAAATTTTACAAATCAGTAGCACATGATGAGAAATACTACAGAGCACTTCAGTTGTTGTATCAAACTACGATGGATACCTACTTGATGAAAAACGATGAGAAGATGCAAGTTCAATGAGCACATCCTCAATACCATCCTGCTCAATATCCACCACAACAATACCAAAAACCACAATATCCTCACCCACAGTATCAACATAACCAGTATCCATAACAGTAACAATACCCTCAGCAAAACGCGGTGGAAATTTATGAGGACGAGGACAACAACAAGGTGGAGGAGGATTTGTTCAAGGAAGAGGCAACGTCATATGTTATAATTGTGGGAATCCAAGACACTTTTCCTGAGATTGTCAAAGTCCTGCGAAAACATGTACATACTGTAAATCATTCAACCACATTGTTGTATAATGTACACAATTAATTGTGAAATGGAAGGCTCAAACCGTTGGAAATACCAACCTTGTGCAGAATCAAAATATGAACCCCAACCAGAATATTCAAATGATCTCTGCTGAGCTGAGAAAACTCAACATAGTTTTTGTTACAAGAGAAGGTGTTGCAACAAGAGAAAACCAAAATACACAGCATGGACAATCATAGGTGTGCCCTACGTAAATGAAGAAATACCTATTAGATGTCCCCAAGGAGAAGGAAATATTCTTGGATGTGAGACCAAAGTTTCTTGAAGCCAATCAATTGTCGACATCTAGACAAGTCAATGCTATGCCTGAAATATTTGGACAACTACTTTGGAAGAAGCCAATCGAAAAGGTTAGTAAGCTCAAATAATTTTTCAAAAGTTGTTTAGCACTAATAAATGATATAGATGTTGTCGTAGAATTGACAACACTCATAGAATAAATCTCATAAGACTTGTGACCTGAAAAGAGACTAAACCATATAGGGAGGATATTAAAAATAGGTTGAGAGCTATGAATGACTGCGTAGATTGGAGATTACGATATGGATTATATCATATTATAACTCATGTCAGATGTCAACATAATGACAAGACAGACATGGGACAGCATGGATAAACCACAACTAGATTGGTCTCCCATCCATCTAAGACGTGTGAATCAGTGAAAGTTTCTACCCATTGGTAGACTAACTCAAGTACCTGTTGAAGTCAAAGGCTTGAGGACATATGCAGACTTTGAATTAATTTACATTATCAATGACACTAATACATATCCTTCACTTTTAGGAATCAACTGGGTGATAGACAATAAGACCATTATTAATTTTAATAAAATAATCTTATTATTTGAATATTCTTAAAAAAGGGTCATCGCACCAATTGATCTACTAGAAGGGCAGAGATATGTTGTTCCAGTCAATAATGAAGACCAAGGAAATTACCTGGATCAATTGTATAATGTCATATGTTCAAAGGAATATTATATAAATCCAACAGTTGATGGAAAGTTGAATTTGCAGAGTGTAAGATCTTACACATCTGATTCAGGTGATGCCCTAGAAAATTGGCATAACAGATTGCATGAGGTCTCCATGAGAATATTCACAAGAATCATAAGATCTGTGTGACATGTAGGAGATGAGGAAAGAGAGCTTCATACATATGAAGGATTACCCAACCTTGCATCTTTTTTGATGGATTTTGAAGAAAAAGTTATGGAATCATAGCGACTGTCCACCTTAGACTTTTTGTTGAAATCTACACCCACTAGATGGTGGGGTACACATCAACAATCTATCTCTGAATGGCCATAGTGTAGAATATTGATTGAGATCATATTTGGAGAAGAGATAAGTTATACTGGTCATAAGTAAATAGGGTTGACAAATCATGCTAAGCATATTGAGCATTATCGCATGACATGGAAAGAATATCAATGACAAGAATGGGTTCACCGGTTCGTACACACATTGGAGATGGTACCAATGAACTGGTATACATCAGTAGAGCTATGAAGAGGAACCAGCAAGTGGGAAGAATTAGCCACGAGATTCACCTAGACATTTGAGTTCACAAGTGAACATCCAATAGTTGATGTTGCACTATAGATAATGATAGAAAAGATATTCGAAGAAATCCCACTCGCAGCCACCAAATTCCATCAATGTAGCATGACAATCCACCATTGGATGGAGTGTTACAATGTTACAGGAGAACTGGATGACGATGAACTGCTTGTTATAAACATACCAGAGTCATAGGGTATGTGTGTAGTGGAAGGATATAGAATTTATAGTGACTAGTTCCTCATTCCACTTAATATTAAGAAAATAAATATTGGCTCATCTGAGAATCCAAAATTTGTCAATATTCAGGATTATTTGGACAATGAGACTGTGGGGAACATCACTGATTTATTGCATGAATTTCAGGACGTGTTCCCTACTAATTTTTCCAATATGAAAGGAATAGTCAGCGACCTTGGTGAAATGAAGATATCATTGAGGCCTGATGCAAAATCGATCAAGCATCGATCGTATAGATTAAACCCTCGCTACAAAGAAAAGGTTAAAGTTGAATTGGAGCGAATGTTGGAAGTAGGAATCATAGAAATTGTTGAGGAATCAGAGTGGATGGGTCCACATAGTGGAGGACAAGAATATCTCAGGTGAATTAAGGATTTTTTGTCGAACTGAAGAAGTTAAATGATGCATGTTTGCATGATCCATTTATGAATCCATTCACAGATGAGGTGCTAGAGAATCTCGTAGGACAAGAAATGGTTTCTTTCATTGATGGATTTTCAGATTCCCATCATATTAGAATTGCAAAGTAGGATCGACACAAGAATACCTTTGCGATGGAGTGGGATTTTTTCTAGTACACTATAATTCCCTTTGGACTAAAGAATGCGCCTACAATTTTTTCTAGAATTGTAGTTGCTGCTTTTAAATTTTTTATGCATGAATTTATTGAAGTCTAATTTGATGAATGGATGGTATTTGGTCTTGTAAAATACCATATCGAGAGCCTAAGAATGATGCTAGAATGGTGTCGACAGTATAAAATATCCTTAAATTTGAAAAAGTGGATCTTTTGTGCACCTTTTGGAGCTATGTTGGGTCATGTAGTCTGTCGCAACGTAATTTTGGTTGATCCATCCAAGGTTATGAGCATCCTCAACTTACCACTAATGACCACATTTAAACAGTTGAGAGTGACATTAGGACATACTGGATACTAAATAAATTTTATCAAGGGATATGTGTAGCTGCCTGCTCCATTGGAGAAACTGATAAAAAAATACACTAAGTTTCATTGGATAGAAGATTGTCAAGGGATTTTGGACAAGATGAAGAATGAGATGGCTAGACCACCAATACTTGTATTTCCAAACTGGACAAAAGAATCCCATGTTCATGTCAACGCATTATCTATTACGCTTAGCATACTGATGCAGTCGGGTGAAGGAGCGATTGATCACCCCATTGCTTTCGCTGGCAAAAACTTATCAACTAGAGAGAAAAATTAAACCAGAGAGAAGGGCTAGCGATGGCATATGCACTGCAGAAATTTAGAAATTATTTATTGGGTGGACATTTCAAGATGTATACTATTTATCCTACACTAAAATATTTGTTCAATAAGCTAGTATTGGGGAGATGATCTGTCGTTGGCTTCTCCTCTTTCAAGAATTTAATTTTGAGATAGTTGTTAAACCAGGTAGGTTGAATTTGGGATCATACCACCTATCAAGGATTGAAAGTGGAGAAGAACCTACTAGTTTGGAATATAATCTTCCTGATGCACAAATTTTTTCGATAACCATGTTCGATGATCAATATAAGGATGCCATCCACTTTCTGAGTATGAATTATGCACCAACTAAATTTACCACTGCGGAGAAGAAACAATTAGTAGTGTGAGATGCATATTTCTAGTTGATTGCTAGACATTTGTATAAAATGGGCCATTATGAGATACTCTAACATTGTGTTTTGGAGCACGAGCACCTATGATATTAAGTGAAGAACATGTTGGTGTTGCAGGAGGCCACTATGCAGTAAAAGATACGGTGTGAAAATTTTTGCAAGAAGGATTATGGTGGCACACCATGCATGTGGACGATTGAGATTATTGTCATATATGTGATATGTCATAGAATTGGGAAGTCATCATGAAGGGATGAAATGTCATTGGTACCACATATTACACTCCAGGAATTTGATAAATTGGTTTTTAATTTTGTAAGACCTATCAATTCAGCAGGAAAGTGCATAGGAGCATACTATATCATCACTGTGACTAATTTCCTCACCAGATGGGAAAACACAATACCAGTAAAGGATTGTACTGTTGTGACCACTGCAAAATTTTTATTTGAAAATGTTGTGACAAGGTTCAGATTCCCAAAAATTCTAATCAGAGACCAAGGTATACATTTTGTGAATCAATCAATTGAAGAGATGACTAGCGGATTCCAAATACTACATAGAAGAACAACTCAATATCATCCTCAAGCGAATGGAGTTATTGAAGTATTGAACAATATTATGGAAAATGCATTGAAAATGGTCTGCAATTCTCAAAGAGATAACTGGGATCAGAAGGTCTCTGTAGTGCTATGGGAATATCACATAAAATGTAAAAAGTTGACAGGTGAGACCCTATTCAGGTTGGTGTATGGACAAGAAGTGGTCCTGCCTAGGGAATATATTGTACCAAGTTTGAGGGTTGTCGCGATCATGGAAATGACAGATGTTGATGTTGTGGAAAAAATATTGCTTCAACTAATACACTTAGAGGAAGAACGTTTTGTTGCAAGATTTCACCAAAACATTGAGAAACAAAGGAAAAATGTATGGCATTATAGACACATTAAGATAAATCATTTTGAATTTGGCATCCTTGTTCTTATGTATGACAGTAAATTTTTTAAGCATCCAATAAAGTTGAAGACACATTGGTTATGACCATATGTGGTTAAGGAAATCACTGACGTGGGAGTAGTGAAGTTAGAAAAGTTAGATGGAATAGAGTTCAGAGGGATCGTCAATGGGAGTTGGATGAAACCATACTTTGATAGCTGCGACTTGATCGCATTAAAAACAAAACAAAAAAAAGAGAAAAAAGAAAGAAAGAAAAGAATAAATAAATAAAGATGACCCAAAATGTATTGGCGTATACTATTAGTCTGTTGCAAAGAGAAGTAAAGTTGTGAAAACTTGGTATATGGCCAAGGTTAAAATTCTGAGCAAATAAAAATGGTCTGTCATAAAACAAGAACCCTTTGGGAGGGAAATGTAATTCACAAAGAGTGCGACCAGAATTTTGAAGGAAGGGAAATGCAAGTCACAAGGAGTGTGGGGAGAAACTTGATAGGACAAAAAAAAATGACGCGAAATTAGCAAGAGAATGAAGAGACTCGTGTGAAGGATTCGTTGGTAAAACAACTATCAAGCATTAAAATTGGGGATAATGAGAGAATTTTGGCTGTCACTTAGGGTATAGATACAAGAAATCATACCAAAAAGGGGTGGATCAGTTTGAAACATCCATATCATAACCCAAATAGTTGACCCACGTGGTGGGTTGTGTTTTCATTATTACACTTAATGGCTACATGTGTGAAGAGTTGATAGGATGAGCTCCTAGGAAACTCTTCTAGTTTCCTTTGCTTTTAAATCAAGATTAATATAACGCAACAACGGATTGTTGGCTACAACACCCGGAACTGAAGTAATCTTGTCTGAGAAGTATGGTTACTATGAACTTTAGCATCAGTGCCTTGAGGGATTCAGTGATGGAAGTTGTGATTCTCGTTATTGTTGAATAAAGTGTTGTCGGATATGTTCCACCACAATAAAGGAAGCGATTGGAAACTAAGATAATTCCAGTCCTATCTTCACTATCGACATGAACCATCTTACCAGATTTTTCAATAAGGAAGCATTATGGTTCCCTCAAAAGCAAGACTGCCTCAGCAGTGCTGAGAAAGATAAAGGAAGAACCGGCTAAAATTTGAGTGTCAAAGGACATCCCACCGAAGCCTCCAAATATAATTGTGAAACAATTTTCCACAATGCATAGTATCCATTGCTAAGACCCACTAACCTGAACTAGTGTTCGGATAGCGGAAAACAAAAATAAAGGCCAACGTCATCACCATCATCTCTACAAAAGGATCAAAACATATTGGGTGATGATGCTCTCAAGAAAAAGATGAACTGGAAGATTCCAATAGAGTAAGACAAGATGTTGATAAGATGGAAGACATCACCAGCAACAGGGAAAAGGAAAACACTAATTTTATACCAGACTTGCTAACTATTCTGAGCTCTAAGGTTTATACTAATGTTGTGTACTCATTCAAGGATGATGCAGAGGAAGATTCTAAGGGGAGGAAGGAAAAACCTAGGATGAGTTACTAGGTGAAGCTAGAAATGAAGACAAGGAGAATTGGTAATATTGAGGAGTCTACCCTCTTGTCTATCCTACAACTTTGAAATGGTAACTTTTTCCAATAGAAGAGAGAACCACAATAGAAGAAAAATTTAGAAAGTCCATACATAAGAAACTGGTGCCCGAAGCAGTGACATCGATAGAGAAAGTAATTTTGGAACATATCAGTTTCGACCTTGTAGAGAAAATGAAGAAGGTATGGGAAGAAGTGTGACTGGAAGCAGAATGGGTGATGAAAATCCTGGAATATTTTCACACTAAAGTTGGCACAAGAAAGGAAGTGGAGGAATGACTTCAATTGGCTCAGGAGGATCCACATGTGAGTTTTAGGGGCATGTTCGGCCTAAGGAAAGGAAAGTGGAATTCATTCAGAAATATACCTAAGTATGGAAAAGTGTTAAGGAAGAAGAGAAAGGATCTGCAACAGAGGAAATGATTGGAAAGAAGAAGAGAAAGGAGCTGCGATAGAGGAAGCGACAGGAAAGAAGAAGAGAAAGGAGCTGCAATAGAGACAACAACAGAAGAAGTATGAAGAGTTAAATAAGAAGGAAGAGTCACAACAAATGAAATATGTGTGATAGAAGAAGTAACGTGACAAAAGGAAGGGATGCAAGAAGGAAAGATGCGATGAAATACCAGTACGAGAAGGCATATAAACAAGATAACAGCTGGAAAATGGTAGTAAGGAAAAATGGCTAGAAAGGGACAGGCCATAAATATCGTGGGTATGAGTTTACCTAGAGCCAGGGAAGCCACAGGTATAAAGATATTGCTGTAAGTCAGGTCATTAGTGCCTATTATTAGGTGTCACTAGAATAGGAAATACATCATGTTGGATAAGTATAGAAAGTCGACTAATAAAGCTTCAGGTAACGAGTATGTGATGAGCTTGTAACAAGTCTATAAGCGAGTCTATAAAGAGAATAACCCAAATTGTATGAGGGTATGCTCTCATTAGAATCTCGGTAGACTCTTGTGAAATTCTTGGCTGATTAGATCTTGATTGTTGTTAGAATGTTAGTAAATCCATAATTGTTGTCTGATAGAGGTAAATGACTGCATTTTGAGTTGAATAATCTACAATTAAGTGTGCAAAAGTGTAGGAAAGGTTGAGTCGATATAGGTTGTGTGATGATCATTAGTCAAGTTGAATAGGAAGAGAGAAGAGCAGAAGATCAGAGAGCATCATGTGAGGAAGAAAGAGTTTGTAAAGTTCAAGAAGAATATCTAGAGCAAAGTTTGTAACTTAGTGCGCAGACGAAATGTGCATATATTTCTCAGGTCAAATGAAGAGCACCTTTGTGGTTTTTTCCCGGATGGGTTTCCACGTGAAATTTTGTGTATTTGTGTGAATGATTGAATGTGTTTGAGTTATATGTATAAATTTTGCAGTGAATGAATGCTTATAAGTTTTATCATGAAATAATTGATGTATATTAGTCGTGTTGTTATCAGTTAAATGCACTTATGTTTCATATGTGTTGGTGTTAGAATTGTTGCACATAAATAATTGAGTTAAGATATAATTTTGTATAATAAGCAAAAGTAATCAACCATCAGGATTCATTGAGTACATTGGTATGCGACTGAGGTACCATAAATCCCCCACCCAACTACGAAAACCTGGTTCTAGCAGTTACCCAATATCTTGGTCGTAGGTGCTACCGACGGGGATTTTCTTTTTTGGTCCAATATCTTGGGCTTTGTTACGCTAAGTGGAAGGGATTGAAATTGGGTCAGGATCCCAATAGGAGGGACCAAAAATCCCACAAAAAATACTATGAGAAAAACTCCATGAAGGAGTTTGAATTATTTTGGTCCAATCCCACTCGGGCCTCTTTTGTGGATGCCATAAAGGAACATATTACTTTGTTGGGAACTATGGTGACTAGTACATGAGATGGACCACACTACATCAGGAGAGGGACCAAATAGAGACATAAATCACAAATACCTTCCATACCTTGCACACTGATATGGGTATCAAAGATACTCACCGGGATCTGGTTTTAAAATACTATGGGGGATTACATGGGTACATCCAAACCAAAATGTATTTTATGTACATCTCATCACTAGGAGCTCTTATCATTATGTTGTCAAAATCTAGTAGGATTTTAAGCAAGTGAATAAGTAAGAGTTCATGTTTACAAATTCATTGCAATAAAAAACTACAAACATGGAAAATGAAAGATCTACTAAAAAAAGGGGGTAGTGAAATAATAACCAATCTCAATACAACCTTTCCAAGACACAAGCAAATAAGGGTAATGGGAAGAAAAATATGGACACTGAGAAGTGGTGAGAGTTCGACAAAATATCCTACCACAAAAATAATAAATGTTTCTCAAATTAGTCATTGGTGGCTGAGCTCAATTCCTCATATTCCAATCTTGGCTTAGATTCAGATTATGAACCTAGTATCACAACCAAAAATAAGAGAAAGTAGATCTTTCATGCAAAAATCAATGCCATGGTTTCTATCATAAATTTCAAACCAAGCAATCCTAAAGAGTTGGAGGAAGGTGAGAAACTATTCAACTCATAGATGTAGGTGAAGGGTTCTCCACTACATTTCATTGTTGATAGTGGGATTCAAAAGGACCTCATATCAACAAAGGTCATGAAAAGGTTGAAGCTACCGACAACACTACACCTATAGTTCCATGACAATCGTTCAATAATCTAGGGTCGTGACATCCACATCAATCAATAATACCACCTATCCTATGACATCAAGCCATTCAAAGATGAGGTATTGTCTAATATTTCCTATCTCAAATATTGTGATGTTATTTTAGGACAACCATATATTTGGAAACATCATGCTATGTATGAGTATTAACCACGTGGTGTCACTGTTTCTTTGGGGAAACGACTCTATAGGGTATTAGAGGTCATTCCAACTACTATAGTCTCCTTGATATCAACCAAGAAGTGTAGTAAGGTTGCAATATCCCCCAATTTATAAACATTATTTGTAATCTTAAATCTTGACAATATTTTTTTATGAGATTGGCTGATTGTGGAATCTATCCAAACTGTCTTTGGAGGATAGTTGTATCCGCTACATTTTTCCTTTAATTAAATTCATAATGAAAGGGACATGAATCATTAAAAGAGGATACCATGTGTGCAAGAATGGGAGAATTAGAGAAGTAAACCTGAGGGAAGTACATCAGGCTTCAGAACTCCCTAATGGCACCGGTCAGGCCCTAGAGAAATCAGGGCGCAGTGGTTTATGGGGATTCAATGGAGAATGGACCATAGCTGCAAAACAAGATCATATAGACCCTAGAAGACTAGGGAATGTAGTGGTTGATGGGGATTCCTTAGGGAATGGACTGTAGTTGCAAATTAAGTCCTAGGAAACCAAACTCTAAGAAAGAATATGCAAGGAGGCAAGATGGTGTTGAGTATGATGGGAAAAAATGTACTCTTGATGTGTGAGCACTCTGTGTTAGGAAAGTGATTTCTTCTTGGAAAAATGAACTGAGGCTAGCTGTCTCCTCTCTTGGCACACATAGTTTATCTCAGGGGTGATTGAGGATAGAGTAGATCTATGCCTAATCTACAGTTGGGTGGAACGTGGCTATTCCCTTTTCATTGCAGCTCGCTTACAAGCAAGTTTCATTACTGGGTTTATGTTTCTGTGAATCTATTGAGCTTAAGGTATATTTGCATATGTGTAAATGTGTGTTTCAATTATTTTGAAATGATAAATACTATATTTAGTTTTATGGATGAAAATGTTGCTTACGAGCTGGTATATACTCATACTTTGTTTTGAATGACTGTGACTTACATTTGGTGATATTGGTTGCTCAAATGGTGTAGTATTGTTTCTATAAAGAATTACTAAGATGATGTATGATTCTATGTTAAATCCAGTCTAAGGGACCTCTAGTAGTGAAGCCAATGTGCTCTCCTAGGTTTAATGCTTTTCATCTTAGTGAATCCCTTGTATAATACCTAAGGGAGGGTAAAACTGTGAAGAAGAGCTTGGTTGCTGAAGTTCTTAGGAAATGGCCACTATACACCACCAAAAATGCCTAATCTTGATCTTGTCTAAGTAAATCATTCGACTTAAATTCGTGAGTCCATTGAGGTTTGACAACTTATTAGTCCTTCCAAGAAAACATAGAGAAGATAGGTGAAAACCTTGGGTCGAAAGGCATGTGGAAGCCAACAATTTATAAGGAATTGAAGTGTTTCCACAACTCGTAATCCACTTTGTGAAAGTAGAAACAAAGTAAAAATTCATAAGGAAGTGGGGTGGTTCTGTAATCTGCAATTTACATTGTGAAAAGAGAAAAGAAGAGCAAAATTTATAAGGAATGGGAGTGTTTTCACAAACTGCAACCTGCATTGCAGAAACAAAAAAAAATGGTTAAAATGTATTGAATATAAGGACCTTCCACAATCCGCAATATGCATTAGGGAATGTGGAAAGTGGAAGTCAAGACTATAAATTATTCATGAGTTTCCGTAATCTGCAATCCACAATTGCAGAAAGCGGAAAGTAGGAAGAGAAAATATAAATAAATATGAGGTTTCTACAATCCGCAATCTACAATTGCGAAAAGTGGAAAGAGGAAGTTGGAAAATGTAAAGTAAATGTGTTTTTTCCGCAATTTGCATTGCAGAAAATGGAAAGAGGAGGTAAAAATGCAAAGAATGTGATATTTTCTACAATCCTCAATTTGCATTGTGAAAAGTGAAAAGTGAAAGGAAAAATTTATAAAGGGTTAAGAAGTTTCACAATCTACAATCTGCATTGCAGAAGCAGAATTGCGGAAGGGTGATATTATAAAGGAATTAAGAGTTTTTCCGTATTCCACATTGCAGAAGGTAATGTTTGCTTGCAGAAGGGAGTTTTTGTTGCGTAAGGTAATGTTTGGTGCGGAAAACAATTAAGCTTAAGAATGAATGAAATAAGAAGGTTCATAGTCCATGTTTTATGTGAAATAAATTTATTTTAATATATATTCATTTTGAGTAGATTATATGGGTATGTTACAAAGGTGATCTCCCAAAGTAGGGAATTCATACTCTTTATGATTTTTTCTGGAAGCAAATGGAAGGTCGTTTCAACATCTATGACCTCTACCTAGGATCTTTCCCTACAACTAATGAAGGTGGAAAAAGTAATGGAAGAATGCATAGACCTCTTCACCTCATCATTTCGGGTGACTATACACTACTAGGTCAAGCATTCAATTTATTTGGAACTCATGTCTCCTATACCTAATGGACTATTCTATCAATGCTCCATTATATAAAAGGAGTAAATAAAGCACTAGATTCATGAGTTACTCCAAAAGGTTCAGATTATATTAATATTTTCACCTTGTAGGATCCCAATTGTCTTGGTTCAAAAGAAGGATGGTGCGTGGCAAATTTTTGTTGATTACAAAGCTTTCAACAAAATGATAGTCAACAATCAATATCCAATTTCATGGACTCATGATTTTCTCAACCAACTCAAGGGGGAAGCTCAAGGGGGGGAATTATTTTATTAATATTGATATGAAGTCCAAATACCACTAGGTCCCAATTTGAAAAAACCGATGTCTGGAAGAGACCCTTCATATATAGAGAAGGTATTTTTGAGTGGTAGGTCATTCCTTTTGTCTTGATTAATGTTCCATAATATTTCATTAGGATTATCAATGACACATTGTGATTGTTCAACATTGGTTTCATGCTCACATATGTAGAAAACAACTTCATCTTCAGTAAGAATTAGGATGAGAATTTGTAGCACATTCAATTGGTCATCGGTACCCTTTGCAACACAAATTATATGCTAATCTAGAGAAATTTTATTTCAGCATGTAAAGATTCCAATATTTGCAGTACATTGTGGATGAGCATAATGTGCATGCGGATCCATCCAATATCCAAGTCATTCACGATTGGTTGGCCCAAACAACCATAACCAAGATTTGTAGTTTATGGGCCTTATAAACTTGTATCGAAGGTTCCTATTGGGGTTCTCACATATCTCTTGGATCCTCATCCAAGTGAACATGGGTTGATTCAAATCCAATATTGTTTGGGATAATCCACAACAAAAAGTGTTCAAGGATCTAGAACATCACTTATGTTAGCATCAGTACTCACTTTACTAGATCTACCACAACCCTTTTATATTGAAATAGATTCTTCAAATTATGTTACTGATGCAATACTTACTTAGGATGGGAATCCTATAGTGTACCATAGTGTGACACTCTTAGAGGTAGTCGAAAAAAACAACACTTATTACAAATAAATGTATACCATTTTCCAATCTTTCCTCCAATGGAAGAATTACATTCTAGGAAAAAAGATGTCCATACACATTGACCACAATCTCCTGCAATTCATGAAAACACAAGGGAATTTATAGAATGATCTCCATAAAATGTGGTCCACATACTTACACAAATTCCACTTAAACATCAAATATACAAATGGAGGCACCAATTGAGTATTTGATTTCCTAATTCGGCCACTAGTTGCATCCTTGGTAATGGTGTTCAAATATTATGGCCCTGAGACCTTAACATGGTTCTGAATATCTAACAGAGATCCTGATTTTTCTACCACCTATCGAATAATATGTGTGGGCACACCAACTACCTACTTTCATATCTAGTATGGGCATTTACACCATATGGGCCGTCTATATGTTCTTTCAAGTGAGCGTAGGAAGTTGATTGGGGAAGCTAATTATAGTCAAGGATGTCATGTCCCCATTTTGGTGATATATTGATAATCCTATTAGCTATTTAGTATGTGTGGTTTTACGAGGAAATCCATTAATTTCTTGGGGTTAAAATTTTAAAATGAGACAATTAATTAGTTAGAAGTAAACATTTATCCTAATGTTTCAAATGCACTTAGTTAAATTTATTTTTCATGAATATATTTTATTGTGGATAAAATAAATGAGGATAATGGACCAAGAGGGAACATAATAGTATAATTTTTTACAAAAGGAACCTCTCAACAGAAGAAATAAATGAGAAATCATTTTATCTTGCAAAATGAGAATGAAAGGAGAAAGCACCTTAAAGTTGGAAAGCATAAAAAAGAAGGAAACAAAATAAAGCAATGAAAGCTAGAATAAAGCAGGAAGGAATAAAATAAGTACAAAGTAGGAAAGTAGGATAAAGTAAGATAAAGGAAGAAAACAAGGATAAATAATAAATAAGGATAAAGAAACCCAAAAGCATAAAAGCATAATAAAGCATGATAGAGTAATAAAGAAGAACAAAGCAGAAAGGAAAAAGAAAATATTGGAAGGAAATAAAGACCTTTATTCCTCATGAGGGAACACTAGCCTAGATGAATTGACAAAAAATTTAAATTACTCTATAAAGGAAGAGGAGTGCACCACTTTTTCATATTTTGACAGTTTGTGTTTGCATTGAGAGCATTTTTGCTTCTTTCACTTGGGAGATGTTCCCATGCTATTTAGAGTATGATGGAATTAATCCATTTTCACTGATTTTAATTTCATGTTTTGAAGAGTTACAAGCATATTTTAAATCCAAAAAGAAGAATTGCAAGTCTCTAGTTCGAGTTCTCCAATATCTTCTATCTTTCTCTCATATTCTCTATCATTATGTCAAGAAGTCAAGCCTGATGTAATGATGAAGCCTTTATGGAATCCCATATGAATTTTATGTATTATTATCAACCATTTGTATCATTCCTAAATTTATTCTCATACACAAGTTTGCATATCTGAAGTCACCTCCAAGACCTTGTCTAGATTTGCATAGAAAGTTTTTAGTTTTCAGTAATCTTTCTGTAAATGAACGTATACTCCATGAATTTTAATTATTTATATTCCAAAAGTTATTTATTATAATAATTAACATCATACATGTCTCAATTTGTAAATTTTAAATCCTTTTAGGTCATTTGTGAAGCCATGAATAAAGACTAGTTGAGTTGTCCTAGAATTGTCTTAGCTAAAATCTTACTCTCAAAATGTGTCAAACTTTATCCAAACCTATGATTTAAAAATATGACAATATCAAGGATATATTTTTCATATTTTTGGGCTCCCAGGAGCCTAAAAGTAGGCTTCATCCTCAATGATGCTCGAAACCTAAGTGGTCATAGTGCTTTGTGCAAAGGAAACTTGAGAATTGTGCATATTTTGTGCTAAGTATGAATGGAATCTGACCTGATATGTCTCTGATGTAATTTTTGATACCTTTAATTATCTTATTAATGATCCATTACCTAATTATCTGTGATTTTTAGAAGAACCTAGCATTGTTTTCAAGAAGTCTAACCAATCCCATTGCATTTCAAAACCTAGTCTTGAGTTTTATGATTGGTTCCTTGAGTTAGAGTTAATATCTCCTTAGTTACAATTTGGGGTTATTATAGTGGTGTTAGATCAATTTCCTCTACTCATTTGGAAATTAATATTTCAATTGAAGAAATGTTGTATATTACATCTTCAAGTTGGCGATATGAGGCTCATACCAATAGGCGATGAAGATTTCAAGCCATATGAGGAAGAAGAAATCATCTACATCGATGGAGGCCTACAAATATTTGAGTACAATGAGTTATATAATCAATAATATAGAGAATACATCAGGTATAATACTCCAATGGTTAACAAAGAATTGGAAAAGATGATATAAGTATGTGAAAACATTCCCTGTTGCTACCAGGAGTATCTAGCATTGGGCAACGAGATTTGTGCAACCCTGACTTTCAAAGATTATGTATATCCTAGTTATGTATTTTGGATCAACTATGGATGTCAAGAATAATTGAAGAGAAGGAAACCATTTAAATAATAAGAGACAGTAAAGGAAGAGTGCAATCCATCATAGGAATATTACCAAATAGAGGAAGAACTTGAAACAGAGGCTACACTCGGTTTTGTAGTAGATGAAAAAAAAGGTATAATAAAAATTATAATTTATGCACCAACAAATTTATATTTCATCCCCTTTAAGTACCTTCCACTCCATACAATTAAATTTATATGGCTTCATAACCTAGAAATAAAAGCGATATTCTACACATAGATTTTCTCCAAGCAAAGGAAGAAGTGAAGCAAAGCGAAACACAAGTTGCAGATGTGAGTCTTATGGTGGAATCCAATGAGGAAGAGTGGTATTGCACCAATATAATCCAAGGAGAATATGATGAGGAATCATGCGCAGTTGAATACCCATTAGTCCATCATCAGGTTGTTAGTAGTATGGGAGGAGAATTCACTTATAGCTTCTTTGTTGGTGATTTCAAAATCATTGGAAAGGAGGATGTTTTTGTCAATGGTGGTAATGAATATTTTGGATAATATCCAAATGAATAATATAAACCATATTTATAGTCATCATTTAATCTTCATAATGAAACAAATTACAATCCCGCACCACTAGGGAGTGCACCAGAGATTTTGGTGGAACAGTAGGACACCATAGTTTCTCCACGTGAAGATGAAGAATCGGGTATGATGTAATTTCTTATTTTTAAAAAGATTCTAACTGACTGTTGGGGAGCACACCTTAATGGTCCCTAATTTTGGTAACTCCGCAATTTTGTTGTGGAAGTTGTATGACTCAAAATAGTCTTAGGGGTGTCGGGGTTGAGCCGAAGTCCTCTTTTTGTAATAAACCCATGGTTTAAGTCCAGGGTTTAGGGTTCGGGGTGCTCATGGTTAAGCCCACGGTTTTGTAATAATGTGTTGTATAAATAGGCACTCTTGTAAATAAGTCGGGTTATGATTTTTTGTGTAAGGGGAATTGATGCGAAGCTAAGGCTATTTTGTAAGAAAAGGTTAAGTCCC
Source organism: Pseudotsuga menziesii (assembly GCA_001517045.1). NCBI lineage: Eukaryota > Viridiplantae > Streptophyta > Pinopsida > Pinales > Pinaceae > Pseudotsuga > Pseudotsuga menziesii. The sequence goes on along the minus strand of LPNX010467986.1, from coordinate 255,009 downwards.
AGCTGTGTGCATGGATGACCTCTGCAGTTGTGTGCACAGAGGGTTTTGGGTGATTAAGGAAATATGCAGCTGTGTGCGCAGAGGCCTGCATCTGTGTGCGTGGCTTTGAGGACTTGAAGGGATCTGCAGCTAAGTGTGCAGATCAGAACTGTGGTTTTTGTAGAAAGTTGAATAAAACACATTTCTGTGGACGTAACCCCTACACTGGGGGTGAACCATGTTATATCTTGTGTCGTGGTTCTGTGTGTTGTTTCTGTTGTGTTCTTTCATGCATTAATATCTATATATCTGATAAGTAAAGATCACTGCTAGATAATAAATTCGCTGTGAATTCCCAGTAAAGGGTTGCGCAAGACACTGTTTTTTTATCTAACCGTGAAGCTAAATAAGTGAATGTTAAGCTCTGTGATTTATATTTATAATCTGTTTAAAAGCTAAAGGTACAGTAATATCCCTCTTCTGCTTGTAGAAACCTGGTTTTGCGGCACCCCATAGCAATTTTGGGTGAGACTGCAACCTGTTCACAGGTTGTTGCCGAAAGGGCCAACTCTGTGGGTCTTTTGTTGGTGCGAAGTTAAAGGTATAAAACCTGGGTCTGCCCTATAGCCCAACAAATTGGTTCCGTTGCCGATTGAACTCAATATCTACTCAAGAGGGGTTTACATCGTACCTCGAGGGCTATGCTCTAGAGACCCTCTGTGAAGGAAATCGGTGATTGGCTTGATGAGACTTATCTGAAATTCGTTGAGCAAGAGAACAAAGATCCGTGTCGTAATGCACACGACTTTTTACAAAGGTATGTTTTTTGTGATGTTTATGATATTTTCTTTGGTATTATCCACATAGAGTTGCACCAGTGGTTATCCAGGTTAACAGAGAGAAGGATGAACTTCCAAGAATGTCAGTTTCTTGCTTGGACCCTCGCGAGAATTAATATACTGAAAAGGGTAAACAACGAGATATCCCGTGCTGTTGATTTCTGGACTACGCGAACCCTTGAAGCATTTGTGACAGAGTTTGCTATCGACACGAGTACTTCCTTTAGTGAAGCCGAGCGGCAGTTTTTCAAGGGACCAAGGGGTAAGTTTTTGAATTCATTTAGTTTGCGAATTAAAATGCTATTAGCTGAAAAAGGTATATTGCTCATTGAATCAGACTGTTAGATTTTGTATTACTAACCTATGTTTTCAAGTGAAAATACCTTCGACGAGCAAAGTGGTTTGCTGCGAAGTGGAAAAAGGTACAAGAGAGATTTTGGATCCTATTCCTAGGGTCAGCATACCGAGTATCCCCCGGTAAATCCCGCAGATTCTGAACCCGAAGAAACCCCTTCTATTGGAAACCCTCCAGTAACCCCGCAGCGAAGACCTATTATCCATGAGAACCCATCGTATTCTGAAAGTCACCCTAGCCTGAGTATTCTTGTCGCAGGTCAGTCTACCCTAGTAAGTTCCCCCCCGCCTACTTCCAGTCCCCCTCCCTCCCCCCCTAGACCTGCGATGGCCCATATGCATGATGACATTAAGCTCCCTATTTTCAAAGGAACTAGATCAGAGGATCCAGAACAGTTCTGGTTTTTATGTGAAGTAGTGTGGACTGCTAAGTCCATTACGGATGAAGATACAAAGAGAGCGCAGCTAGTTACTTCTTTCAGAGACCGTGCTCTGACCTGGTTCATGAAGTTCTCCAGCACTCAGAACCATGCATTTCCTGATATAAAAACAACAATGATAAAGGAATTTAAGAAGCCAAAATTAGAGTCGCAGTGTATCATGGAGTTGAAAGAGATTCAGCAGAAGCATGGCGAATCAGTGTGGGACTTTGATCAGAGGTTCAAAGTTCTACTAGACCAAGTCATTTTTACCATTGGACCTGCGCAGCATAAGGAATGGTTCATTGCCGCGTTGCTACCGCATATCAGAACTCCACTCATGCAACAGAAGGTTGCTGACCAGCAGGAGGCTCTAGAAATCGCGATGAAGCTTGAAACCGCTCCTGTCGAAGATAACTCTGGTATCGCTCAAATCCAAGCGCAGTTGGCACTGATGGCCCTGGAGCTTGCGATATGAAGAAAGGAAAAACCGGTCACAATGAGGTCTGGTGCACACAATGTTGGACAGAAGGTCAGGACAAGGAACAGTGTCCTGTGGTAAGAAATTACCTGAATACTGGTGCACCAAACCCGTTCAACCCTACTTTTCTATATTGTGAGATCTGTTGGACAACCGACCAGGACCTGAGAATTGCTATCTGCTATAGAGGTATGTGAAAGTCCCCAAGAACCCTTACTACAATTTCTGTAAGTCTGTAGGACATAATGAAGATGAGTGTCACAGTTATGACCTCATGAGAGAACGCACCTATGATGCCTATCGGGTACAAAATGAGGGACAGAGTAATGATGGCTATGGCTATCGTGGTGGTGCATCAGGTAGAGGTGGTTTTGGAGGATGTGGTCATGGTGGTATGGCCAATAGAGGTCATGGTTAGGTGGTGTGTTATAACTGCAACCAAGCCGGACATCTGGCTCGTGACTGTCGGAACCCGACTACGACATGTCGATATTTCCGAGCAGTAGATCATGTGATCGAGTAGTGCCCGCAGTTGATAGCTATGATTCAGGAATGAAACAGTACCCCTACTCAGAATCTTCAGATGATTTTCGTTGAGCAAAGACCTACCCCAGCCATTAATGTTGTTACCAGAAGTGGAGCTATGACGCATGTACATCCTGCCGAGAAACAACCTGACGAGGCTTGGGTTCGTAAGGCCCCCGTGAAAGTCCCCGCCTTTGATATTGAAAGAGAAAAGGCGACATTCATGGAAGCCAAGAAATATTTTGTGGACTCTAGCATAGCAGTAGCACCTGTGCAGCCACACCAGCAGCAGTCGCAGCTGCACAAGGCTTCGACGGATAAAGTAAGTACACTGTCCTCCTTTTTAAAGAGTTGTATAAAAATTTTAAGAAATCAGAATGCTTTAAGTGAGTTGCAGAAAGTTATTGCTTCCTGCGAACCTCAGCAAGGTTCTGATCAGGCAAAAGCTATTCATAGAATAAGAAGAACTGGTAGGGAAATGAGGTTGAACGCTCAGATAGGAGAGTACGAGATGACTGATGTGATCTTGGACTTAGGGTTAGAAGTCAATGTCCTAACCAAGCAGACCTGGGAACAAATGGGAAAACCTACCCTTGACTGGTCCCCTATACAGTTGTGATTAGCCAATCAGCAGAATATTGTGCCCCGAGGATGATTTCCTAATGTTCCAGTAGATATTGATGGATTCTATACTGTAGCAAACTTCGAAGTTATTGAGATCATTGACGACAGCAATCCCTATCCAGCCTTGTTAGGTATTGAGTGGGCGATGGAAAATGCTATAGTTATTAACCTTAAGAAGAGACAAATGATTTTCGAAGGGAAAAAGTTGCGAGTCATCATACCATTGGATCCCTCACAAGGAACAAGATACTCAGAACCACTCAGAAACGAAGATCAGGATGTTCTGGAGCACATCTATAACATCACGGCAAAGGAAGAAGATTACATTGACCCCAGTGCTAAAAGTATTATGGATTGGCAGTGTGAAAACTCTTGCATGACAGACTCAGATGATGGTTTAGAGAACTAGTAGAACTGATTGTATGAGCTCCATGGACACAGATGTGCCAGAATTACCAAGTATCTCAGATGGCTTACCTCACAGACAAGAGCCTTACTCGTTTTTTATGGTTCGAAAGACCTAGAAGAGTTTAGTGCGCCATTCTCAGAATAGATACCGGATTCACAAACACAGGAGACTCTGGATTCAACATCGCGAGCCATCGCAGCAAGATGGAGGGATAACCATAAGAAGTACATTCCTAGTTGGGAAGCTTGTCAGAAATCTCTTTGCCTAAGATTTGTGGAGGTGCGCAGCAGGGTCGATGGGCCAAGTAGCCCGCAGGAACACTTGCAGCACTACTACGACGCATGGAAACATGTACCTCGATGGGAACATAGGCTTGTACATATCCGGGCGCCTGCAGCAGAGAAATGGTATATGGAGTTCGGGCTTCGGCATGCTAATAGGTCTGGTAACAAAGAAATTACCAAGTACCAACCCACAGGATTGAAACTCACAGCTTGGTCACGGAATTTGTCAGGATGTGCCGAAGGTCAATATGGTGTCAATGGTCTTTATTGTGACGCAGCTGCAGACTTGGCTGCGATGCAGCCCAAAATCCAACCGTTGGAACATTGCCGATTTGGTGGCGCTGGTACTTTAATTGCCTTAATTGCCTGTCCTAATGATATTCACTGAAATCTAGTGTCGTGGCAACAGGATCTATGTCAGATTTGGTGCCTTCAATGTACATTTATGGCAGATTTGGTCAATGGATTGTATATGAAGACACTCGGGCATGGGGAAATTGCATTCCGCATTTCCTTGAGTTTCACAATTGAACCCATGTCAGCTGATCATGAACTCCAAGACTTATTGAGAGAATTTGAAGAGACAGGTCTGCAAAACATTTTCACCCCCTCACCGGAGCCTGCAGCCCATGAAGAGACTCTACCAGCACCGACCCCGCCAATGTAGACACGATCTGCCAGGAAACAGTTTAAGCCTGAAGTTCGTTCTAAGAGAAATGAAGACAGATATAAGCAATCAGGGAAAACATCGAAGGATCCTGGGATGAATCCGCCTGGCTCAGCTGAGACCCCACTTGAAGGGGATGAGGACATTGCCCCCCAATGGCCACCATATCTTCATCCTATTCGACCAGGATTTAAACTACCTCGGCAGAGCACTAAGTTCACTATATGCACCCCTTCGCTACCCCTGGGTGTGCATCTAGTTGGAACGATGATAGGGAAAATAGACCGGCTTAAGTATGCCGACCATGACACGAATGATCATTGGAAGTTTCCACAGTTGGCACCAGCCCAATACTTACACTTTGTTAAATATCAAGAGATTGGGGTGACCTTACTGGAAGTAAAACAGTGGGCTGCTGGCTTGGATCTAGCTGGTTTGCTGAAGATGCTCAATGTTCCCCATTTTGGTCGTAGCACACAGGTCACCATCGTGGTCAAGCAGCTGCTGGCGTTAATACATGACGGCTACCTATGGATCGGCGACAAGAAAATTCTTATGAATGGTGAGCTCATTCATAGAATCACAGGCTTACCAATGAAAGGGCCTGATCCAGGGACATAATTTCCCTCAAAGCACGAAGATATGAAGCTCACACAAGGAATGAAGGAGCGCTTTGGCCTGACGAAGGGGAAACATGGGTATCACACTTCCACGATTCAAGAGCAGAACATTCGCTTCGTAGCTGAGCTCTTAGCATGCAAAATTATGCAGAAGTGCCTGCCTCGGTCATTAGAATTTCTATCAACTGCACCGAAGGCTACAGCTACAACTGGGCAACATATCTTGCGAAGGAATTCCTTGAAGACGCTTGCGACACGCAGGAGAAAGGTAGGCCCTTACACTACTCATGGTTGATTTTCCTCATCGCACTGGTAGGATGGAAAGAACCTATGGAAGCACAGTTTGCTGCTGTACTGGTACACATGCCTGGTGCAGCCAGGTATGCATCATTGTGGATCTCACATGATAAAACCCACCAATAGATGACAAACTATGTATTTTCCTTTTATAAGATGAGTATCTCGTATGAGATTATAAACACCCCACGACTCAGTAATGAGTTTTTTTCTCAGTATGATGGAGCGATCAATTTTAGGGCCGATATGCACCATATTTTTATCCAGGCTTGCGCAGATAAGAAGCATCAATGGTTTAAGTTTCCATATGTAGTGACTAAACATGACATCCTCACAGTAGTACAGCAGTGGCTGATAGAATGGTTAAAAGACGCAGGAACAAAACCTAAGATTCATGTCCCTCCTGTCATCGATATGGGTGCAGGCCCCAGTCACATGCAGCAGCAAGACCCCCCCGAAGACAGTGACGAACAAACTGAGTCGCAGTAGACTGAAAGCAACCAGGGAGGAGATGGTGGAAATGAAGATGAAGAAGAGGAAGAAGAAGAATCAGTTAACACTACCTCAGACTCTAATAGGCATCATAAGCGCAAGACACCGGAAGCAGAGGAAGTAAACAAACCATAGTCGTGAAAGAAAGCGAAGGCATCAAAGGCTAAGAATATCGATGAAGCACCTAGCTTGAAAAATGAGGAGCTTGATGAGGCTCTGTCAAAGTCTACCGAAGTTCTCACTAAACAATGGTCAAAGTTTGCAGCTGCGCATCTGGATGTCATCACCGGCATAGCAAAGCACATCTCGGAGCTTAAGGACTTAGCAGCGCAATCAGTGGATGTCACTGCAGCCAGCAGCACCCCAGTAAGTGCATAGCCAAACTTGAGGCAATGGCCGACCAGAGATAACAGAGGACAAGTGTCTAGCGTAGCTCTCATATTAACCGACGCAACGTCTTGTGCGGAGATGAGCATGAAGGTGGGAATAGATTACACTAAGATGTCTATGACAGAGCTACACCTCTGTTAGTTAGCAATTACAAAGGAAATCTAGGCACGAGACCAATATTCACAGATGCAGTTAGAAAATTCCATAAGTCAACAGCAGGGCTTCGTAGCACAGCTAGAGGAAGCAGATCAGAGGAAGAGGGATGCCGAATGTAAGTGGATTACAATGGTACGAGTTTTGGATGAGGCATGTTGAAGTCTTCCTGACTTCGACGTATAGCTGGTGGAAGAGCTAGAATAAAGATTAGTCAAACTGAAAGACTATGCACAGCAGTCTCGTAGTGAAATTGAGAAGCTCAAAGCCGCACACGAGACTCAGATCGCAGAGCTTCAACTACACATCCCTCCAGAAACTCCCCCTGAGATCAAGGAACAACACCACGCAGACATTCAGGCATCCGCAGCAAAAATTTCAGATATTTTGGGTAGCGTAGCAAAGCTGCTTGGAGACAGCATCGAGGCCTGGACCACCCTGTAGGAACATCCAGAAAGAGGATAGCTGCAAGACACCATCAAGTAGCGACAGGCGAATTTGGATACCGTAAAAGCAGAAATTAAGACTCTGCCACCTGTGGAGAAAATACTCAAAGTAAAGCGCAGCAAGGAACTCCAGTAGGAAATTGAGTCATGCAGGGTGAAAGTAACAGAGTTAGAAAACTCTATACAGCCACTTGTCAGTGAGGTGTTGGAATTAAGTACTGGTGTGGATAGCCAGTTCAAAATTATGAAGGAATATGATGCATTCGCACAGGAAAAGGCCAATGAAGCATCATCCGCAGTACTACAGGAGATGGTGGAAAAGGAGAAAGCAGCTGACGACATTATGCACAGTCTCAATACTCAGTTCACTGTCCTCGCAAAGAAACTTCGTCTGCCAGAAGGCTAGCAGAGTGTCCCGGGACGGGAAACTGGTGAGTCTTAGGGGCCTGTTGGGGCACACACCTTAATGGTCCCTAATTTTGGTAACTCCGCGGTTTTGTTGTGGAAGTTGTATGACTCAAAATAGTCTTAGGGGTGTCGAGGTTGATTCGAAGTCCTCTTTTTGTAAATAACCCATGGTTTAAGTCCAGGGTTTAGGGTTTGGGGTGCCCATGGTTTAAGCCCACGGTTTTGTAATAATGTGCTGTATAAATAGGCACTCTTGTAAATAAGTCATGTTAGGCTTTTTTGTGTAAGAGGAATTGATGCGAAGCTAAGGCTATTTTGTAAGAAAAGGTTAAGTCCCAGGTGTGTGTGTGGATGACCTCTGCAGCTGTGTGCGCAGAGGGTTTTGGGTGATTAAGGAAATCTGCAGCTGTGTGCACAGAGGCCTGCAACTTTGTGCGTGGCTTTGAGGACTTGAAGGGATCTACAGCTGAGTGCGCAGAACAGAACTGTGGTTTTTGTAGAAAGTTGAATAAAACATAGTTCTGTGGATGTAACCCCTACACTGGGGGTGAACCACGTTATATCTTGTGTCATGGTTCTGTGTGTTGTTTCTGTTGTGTTCTTTCATGCATTAATATCTATATATCTGATAAGTAAAGATCACTGCTAGATAATAACTTCGCTATGAATTCCCAGTAAAGGGTTGTGCAAGACACTGTTTGTTTATCTAACCACAAAGATAAATAAGTGAATGTTAAGCTCTGTGATTTATATTTATAATCTATTTAAAAGCTAAAGGTACAGTAACATCCCTCTGTTGCTGCCGCAACCTTTTCCCCGACTTCAGTTTTTCACTTAAATTCTGGGACCCCTCCTTATCTTGATTTACTTGAATCTAAGGTTGAATTTTGGCGTCTTTGAGTATATTTGCTTTAAAGTTGAGCGTCCGTCTTGTTGGATGGTTGCATTCAGTTCAATGTGAGTCGTGAGTTCGGTTTTAACACTTTTAAGAGTGTGAAGGTTTACCTTAGCAAATTTTTGGTTTTGGCCTCATTTGAGCCTTAGCGCTCTTAATTCTTCCCTTTGGATCGGGCCTCTTTTGGAAGAAGTGGAGTCTTATATCACTCGCCGTTGCGGCTCTTAGACCAAAGTCTCCGTCCGATCCACTTCTCTCTGACGCCCGATTCGGGTTGTGAATCGCTTGCCCCAGAGCTCTGGTTCACCTGACGTTGCGGCTGAGGAGATAAAGTCGAGCCCCGACGTGAGTTTCACCCGACACCCGAACTCCGCCTTTTTTAGCCTCCTTCGCCTTTTTGGAGCCTGCGTTCCGTCCGCCGTTGCGGGTGGTAGAGCAGTCTATCGTCCGATCCACTCCTCTCCGCCGCCCGATCACCTACGACGCCCGTGTTTCCGCTTCCCCTCTTCTGGCACTCCTCCGTCGTTGCGGCTCCTGGAGCTTTCTCCCATCCGATGTAAGAACCTTGTCTCATCCGATCTAAGAACTTCCCGACTACCGATTTACCTTTTCGTTGCTGTTCCGAGCCTCCGCAGTTCCTCACCCGGATGAACTAGGCTAGCCCGTTGTGAATATATCATTATAATTTTAAAATTATGGATGCCTAATGTCTGAATTCAATGGATAATGCACCAAGTTTGTATGCAGAGATCATCTCATGAATCGCTGAAGCAGAGCATCGCGCCGGAAAGGACAACGTGACCGAATGACCGAGGCGCCGATGGGACCTTTTCTTTTTAGCGGTTACTGTCAGAAAATAAACGCCTGTGGAAATGATGGAAAAGGTGAAACGACCAGGAAAGAAACTGAATCGTCAAGGGCATTGAAAAGACGCGTTGAGGGAACCCAGAGGACATCAGTTGTAGTTTAAATAACGGGAAGCTCGATGAAAGGAGGGCTTTTTCCCTTAGAAAAATTGTAATTGTTGACTTGTAAGAGGAACTATTTCGTTTTGCGAAGTGAACTGCAATTTTGTCTGCTGGAAAGAGTAAAGAAGTGAAATGTACCAATGCTATTCAATGAATAATGCTGAAGAAGAACTATTTCGTGTTCAGCTGTATTTCATGCGCTGTAAGCATATTTGATGTTTTGAACCTAAGTTCTTGTTAATTATTTTGCAGTATTTTCTGGGATGCATTTGCACTATGAGCAATAATTGTTGTTATAGAATGATCGGCTAACTGGTTATTTGAATATTTGTAGTTTTCACGTGCTGTGGGAAAAGTATCAGCTATCTGTGATTTTTCTTACCGTATGTGATTTTGTATTGCTCAGTTAAGATGATAGCCTCGCTCCCTAGGGATAGTTTAGATAGTTAGTTATTTCTGTTCGTATCTGGTTTGTTTGCTTGTGAGCATAAGACGAGAGGTAAGAACCTGCGCATCACTTTGTGACCGCCCCTGCATTTAAACCAGCCTGCATTTAATTAGGCACATGCATATCATTCATTAAGTCAAAATACACAAAAAACTCGGTGGACCGGGCCGCAACCGGTACAACCTCTTTTTGTTACTTGACCTACGGTAGCCGGAACGTAAACCGGGCGGATTCCCTATACCAAACAATCAGTGGGCTAATTAGGAACGCTAATTGGGGAGAATCCCTTACTGTTGTCGCCTGCGAATTTTCAAGCCTCAACAGTTTTGGCACTAGAAGGAGGGCCGCCAGTGCATGGCTGGCCGAGGAAACCCATTTTCCCGAGAATATTTCGCTGGTTACAGTTCTGGTAGTAGTGTACCACGCAATTCAATTCCGGAAGAAGAAGAAAGAGAATATCTGTACCCTGTCCGCAACGAGATTGTTAACGATCTGAGAAGACATACCAGGGCATACTTAAAGAATATTGGAGGATTTCCTGTCATTCCTGAATTACCTAGAAGAGAATACAAGAGGAAAGACCGTCCTCTAAGAGAAGACTCGGTGTTGGTTGGAGACTGGCAAGAACTGGTAGAGACTGCCTTACAAGAAGTAGAGCTACCTTTGAATCAAGAAGGCCCTGAGACTCCTTACACTTCTCCTATTCACACCCCAGTTGGTGCACCTCCACACTCTCCACCTCGACTAATGGCAGCAGCTAACGCAAACCAGCCACCTAATCCTCCAAACCCCCCACCTGCATGGAAAGCCAGATCACCTCTGAATCTGACCGTGCCTTTGCACGACCTACCTCAAGCCTTCGAAAATTTATTGCCTAATTTTGATCCCAATGAGAAGATATTGGTAGACGAACTTGCAGAGTTTTTATTTGGCTATAGAAGGATTACGGGCAGGGGAGCATGAAGATGTGGTTTGTAGACTCTTCCCACACACCCTTAAAGGAGCCACTGCCTCTTGGTATTTCGGTTTGCCTGCCAATTCCATTCCAGATTGGAACACCTTCGAAAGAATGTTTAGAAGTAAGTATGCAGTCCAAAAGACGCATGCTGCCCTGATGAAAGGACTTTGTGCTTTAAAAAAAGAAAAGAAAGAAAAAGTGCACAATTTTACACAAAGGTTTACAGCCTATCTTAAAAACTTCTCTGATGCAGATAAACCTTCAGAAAAGGTCCTAATCGAGTATTATACATCAGCTCTAGGTCCTGACCTGGCCATGTTCGCAAAAGGGAGGGCCAAACCCACTTTGACGGAAACTTATGAAGAAGCAGAAGTAGTGGAAGCAGAAAGGGAGATCATTGAAGATTACCCTGAACAGTCAGGGGAGAAAAGGAGAACGCTGCCGTTTACTAAGCCCAAAGAAGAGAAAACACCATATTACGAAGGTATGGCCAAAATGGTACAGAAGCTGTCTAACAAGGTCATAGATTTGGAGAAAGAAAAAGAAGCACAAAAGTTTTTTAGGCCATATTATAAGAAAAGGGAGGATAGCAACCAGACCTCTCCCCCCTCTCAGAAAACTGCATCCATGAACCTCACAGAGATAGGTATGGATAATTTCTGTACTTTTCATCAACAGCCCCATTCCGAAAAGAACTGTCCGCAATGGATAAATTCGATGACATTGGTCATGAATCAGATGCTGGATTCAAGATTGATGGAAGAAGATGAGGATGAAAGGAAATAAAAAGTTACTTCAACATCTACAAGAGAACAGGAAGAAGAGACTATGGCTTTATGGAGCTCCGTCTCTGTACTAGATGCGGAAGAAGAAAACAATCAGGGACGCAAAGAGATCAGGGAGGCTAACGTCACCACCAGGAGCAAAGGGGAAGTTAGTGATGATAGTTTTCTACTCCCAAAGATTCGAAGGCTCCAAAGAAATATTAAAAAGAAATTTCAAGACAAATCCGTGGCTAATCAGATTCCGGAATTTACCATTACCAGCCAGGATCCGAAGCAATTTAGAGCACCGCCTGAGCCAAGCAAAGAAAATGTAAGCGCTAATAAACCCCAGTCCACTAGACAACTAATCGAATATGACGTCGTTGAAGATTTAAAGAAGATAAAGGCAAACATCCCGTTGTTCGAAATGTGCAAAATACCTCAGCAGAAAGAAAGATTGTTGAAAGCGCTGGAAACATCAGAAGAAAAGTTGCCCACTGACAATCAGCCGCGGCAAGAAGAAGAAATTGGGGAAGCCAGCATTGGTGGTAAGTCCAAAACCAAACACCCACCTTTCCTTTTAACTTTTGAAATTTTTAATCATAACGTGCACAATTGTCTAGCGGACTTAGGGGCATCGATCAATGTCATGCCCATATCGGTTTGTAAGAAAATAAATGGGCATCCTAAGCCAACCACGTGGAAAGTGGTGCAGTTGGATAGAACCGACGTCAAGGTAGTTGGCGAGATGGAAGACGTGTTAATCCGCTTGGTGTCCGATGATAGAGTGTGCCAAGTCATCAACATTGTAGTGGCTGACATACCAGATGCGTACGGCTTGGTCCTGAGTAGAGATTGGTCAGCCAAATTAAATGGGTATTTCGCCACAGATTGGTCACATCTTTGGTTGCCATACAAAGGAAGTCCTAATCAGATCAAGGTTTTGAGAGAGCCTCATATGAAATACAATGTCACTCAATTGGATGGAAAGAATGTACCAATTGAATCCATATTGGGAAACTACTTTCTGGAACTAGAACCAGGGAATTATCAAGCGGAAGAGGCTAGCAGCACACCTAACACCCAGCCTGATCTCCTTCATTTTTCTTAGGCTGATGAGATTGATTGTAAAATAGTAGATTTAGCTGTAGGAGTAGATTCTTTTTCATTAGACAATGTTTGTTGGACTTTATATTTTGACGGCTCAAAAACGTTAGAAGGATCAGAGGCCGGCTGCGTCCTTATTGATCCACAAAGAAATAAATACTTCTTGTCCTGTAGGTTAGAGTTTGAATGTACTAACAATACAGCCGAGTATGAAGCATTGCTGCAAGGACTCAAGAAGGCCATTGAGCTACAGGTTTGTAATTTAAAAGTTTTCGGAGACTCAGAAATAGTTGTGAAACAAATAAAAAATCAAATACACTGTGTTTCCCCTCATTTGAAAGCCTATCAAAATGAGGTATGGGAATTACTCAAACGTTTTCATGCATTTAACATTATTTCAATCCCAAGGATAAAAAATGCAGCCGCTGATTTTTTAGCCACATCAGCTGCCAGGCTGGTGCCCACTAATAATAAATGCTCTATTGAATTACTTTTCAGGCCCTCCGTGCCGGACATGATCACCAACTTGCGAGTATTTGACGATGATCAGCAGATAATCGAATGCTTGACAAATGATGAGACTTTTAAAGGAGCTATCATAGACGATGAGGAACATCAAGATGAAATGAAATATAATAATTTCATTCCCAAAGGTGTCAAGACACTGGAGAAAATGTTCGACTTGAATGAGAAATTTAAGAGACCAGCTAACATAAAGACACACAGCTCAACTCTACAGTTCGAGTTAATAAATTTAGGGACCGAGGCAGAGCCCAAGTTCGTGAACCTTGGCAAGTGCTGTTCACCAGCAGAAAGAGACAAGTTCCTGAGTTTGTTTAAGCAGTACAAGGATGTCTTCGCATGGACATATGCTGATTTAAAGACCTATGATACCAATATCATCAAACATATCATTCCTATAAAAACAGGCGTCAAACCATATCAGCAGCCTTTGAGGAGAATGCACCCAAAGCTGGAGCCGTTGATTCAAAGCGAGGTGAAGAAATTGCTGGACGCTAGGATTATCTTCAAAGTCAGACACTCTGAATGGGTGTCAAACCTGGTACCTGTCAGAAAAAAATCGGGAGAAATCAGGCTGTGCGTAGATTTCAGAAATCTAAATCACGCCTCAGACAAAGACAGTTACCCGGTACCGCCCATGGAGCAATTGCTACAAATGGTCTCCGGCTCTGAAATGTTTTCATTATTGGATGGTTTCTATGGCTACAATCAATTGTTGGTGGCCGAGGAAGATCGATTGAAAACGTCATTCAGAACTAAATGGGGAACGTTCGCATATAGAAGAATGCCCTTTGGCCTGATTAATGCCGGAGCAACGTTCCAGAGAGCTATGGACATAGCTTTTCACGGATTGATTGGGCGAAGTGTAGTGGTCTACCTTGATGACATCACTATATTTTCGAAGAAAAGAGGGGAGCACACTTTTCATTTGAAACAAATCTTTGAATGCTGCAGAAAGTATGGCATCTCCCTCAATCCAAAAAAATGCGTGTTTGCGGTCACTGAAGGCAAGTTACTGGGACACATAGTTTCAAAAAGAGGTGTATCTATAGACCCAGAAAGGATTAAGGCTATTGGACAAATTCCCATGCCTCATAACAAGAAGGGAATGCAATCCTTCATGGGAACAATAAACTTTGTAAGGAGATTCGTGCCTGATTTCGCCCAAACTGTCAAACCCTTGCAACAAATGGTCAAGCAAAATGCACAGTTTAAATGGACTGACACTGAAAAGAATGCTTTCAGCAAAATCAAGACCGCTGTTGCACATGCGCCCTCTCTTAAAATTCCATATTTTGACAAAGACTTCATTATGTATACTTTTGCGTCCAATGATTCACTAGCCGCTGTACTCACGCAAAAGGAAGAGGGAGGTGACGAATTTCCAATCTCTTTTATGAGCACTGGGCTACAAGGGGCTGAGTTAAACTACCCAGCCATTGACAAACAGGCATATGCAGTATTTAAAGTAGTCAAGCAGTTCAGACCCTATATACTAAAGAATCGAACCAAGGTAATAGTCCCTTACCCAGCCGTAAGGTCCCTTCTCATTCAAAAGGAATTAGGAGAAAGAAGAGGAAATGGGGTAACAGCCCTTCAAGAATACGATTTAGAATCCAACCCAGCCACTATAGTGAAAGGTCAGGGGCTATGCAGGCTGATGACTGGAAGCAGTAATAATGAAGAACAAGCATGGAATAATGAAGCTGAATTGCAGGTAATGGATGTTTGTCCTTTATTCACAGCTCCCGAATCTTGGTATAGAGACCTTGTACATTACCTACAGTCTGGGGTATTGCCTGAACATTGGATTTCCAAACAAAGAAGAGCTTTACGTCTAAAGTCAGCTTCCTACCAACTCGTAGAAGGCATACTATTCAGAAAAAATTATGATGGGGTCCTTTTAAGATGTTTGGAGAAGGCAGACGCTGAGAAAGTAATGACTGAATTACATGATGGACCGGCCGGTGGACATTATTCAGGAGACACTAAAGC
>LPNX010467986.1:203559-239752 GCA_001517045.1 Pseudotsuga menziesii | reverse complement strand
CAAATAAAAACCTCATCAGAATCCTTAAGAAGACCGTCATAGAGAACCAGCGAAGTTGGCACTCAACCTTACCCAATGCCCTGTGGGCTGATAGAGTTACCCCTAAGTCTACCACGGGAGTATCACCCTTCACCCTAGTGTACGGAAAAGAAGCCATTCTTCCCCCCAATATCCTGCTCCCGTCTTCCATACTAGCTCAAGAGTCTAGGGGATCGGATGATGAAGTTCTCCAAGTTAGAATATACAATCTTCTGAAAGTGGAGGAGGCCAGATCCAAAGCTAGAGAACGTTTCCAACAGCAGCAGGAGGTAGTGAAGAGATGGTTTGACAAGCACAAAGCCGGGAAGAAAGACTTAGAAGTAGGAGACCTGGTCCTCAAATGGGATCATCCCCATGACGAGAAAGGGAAGCACACTAAGTTCCAACATTTATGGGTGGGTCCATTTCAAATCACCGCTAAAATTGGCCTTGCTACCTATATGTTACAAGATTTACAGGGATGGGAGGAAAACTTGCCAGTTAATGGGCTGGTTCTCAAACCTTATTTTTCTTAAGCAGTTTTTGAGCTTTCTGACTTGTACATAAATAAACTATTGTTGAGTTTTGATTTCATTTGTTGTAAGAAAGTCTTTGTTTTAAATAAAGGTGGTTAACTAGTGGTTGTGTGGAAAGCCTCCCATTTTTGGAAATGGTGAACTTTTGTTGAATAGTTAGACTGTGGTTTTCCATGTGAATTCTTTCCACTAGCTAGCTTCTCAAAATCTTTGTGTGCATTGAGGTCCTACTTAAGCTCCTGTACGGTCAATCAGACTCAAAAGTCTAGAATACTATGCTGAGGCTCCGCGCACTTTACACTTAAAATCTAAAGGGCGATGACAGAGGACCCATGGAGAATAGCAAGATGAGCAGGGTGTTAAATCTAAATGCTCCCATGCCGGATAATAAATGCCAAAAGGCAGATAAGAGTCAAAATTCCTATAAAAGCATCATGCTCCAAAGCTAAATCCAAACCATAAAGTACTAATTTGCCAATGATCCTCTCCGTCCGTGAGTTGAAACCTTAAGCACATCACTCACACAAAAGGGCACTATGGGATAGAGGATCCTCAATTAAAATTCAGTAAGAAAGGCATGCATGAAGACTCTCATTAAAAGAGGATAAAATCCGAAAAGCACAAAAGTTGCTAAGATGGCATGGGAATGAGAAACAAATGAACATCTCTGTTTATCATCTGCTACAATCTTGTGGTGTTCCATGTTACCAGCTACCTGAAGGAAAATTAATAATGAACTCATTTTTTGGCCTCAGCAGAGTTATCCGGACTCTAGAATCTTGACTTTCATCGCCCAAAGTGGACTGATATCAACGATAAAGGTACACGTTTCTGTTATTGAGAAATCTATCTAGCTGGAAGAATTCAAGGAATACATTTGTTGTAGGATAGTCTGCTTTGCAAGGAAGAAACCACCCAGAGATCTAGGTTCACCAGGAAATTTCTAGTTGTTGCTGCCGCAACCTTTTCCCCGACTTCAGTTTTTCACTTAAATTCTGGGACCCCTCCTTATCTTGATTTACTTGAATCTAAGGTTGAATTTTGGCGTCTTTGAGTATCTTTGCTTTAAAGTTGAGTGTCTGTCTTGTTGGCTGGTTGCGTTCAGTTCAACGTGAGTCGTGAGTTTGGTTTTAACACTTTTAAGAGTGTGAAGGTTTACCTTAGCAAATTTTTGGTTTTGGCCTCATTTGAGCCTTAGCGATGTTAATTCTTCCCTTTGGATCGGGCCTCTTTTGGAAGAAGTGGAGTCTTATATCACTCGCCTTTGCAGCTCTTAGACCAAAGTATCCGTCCGATCCACTTCTCTCCGACGCCCGATTCGGGTTGTGAATCGCTTGCCCCAGAGTTCCGGTTCACCCGACGTTGTGGCTGGGGAGATAAAGTCGGGCCCCAACGTGAGTTTCACCCGACACCCGAACTCCGCCCTTTTTAGCCTCCGTCGCCTTTTTGGAGCCTGCGTTCCGTCCGCCGTTGCGGGTGGCAGAGCAGTCTGTCGTCCGATCCACTCCTCTTCGCTGCCCGATCACCTACGACGCCCGTGTTTCCACTTCCCCTCTTCTGGCACTCCTCCGCCGTTGCGACTCCTAGAGCCTTCTCCCATCCGGTGTAAGAACCTTGTCTCATCCGATCTAAGAACTGCCCGACTGCCGATTTACCTTTTCGTTGCCGTTCCGAGCCTCCGCAGTTCCTCACCCGGATGAACTAGGCTAGCCCGTTGTGAATATATCATTATAATTTTAAAATTATGGATGCCTAATGTATGAATTCAATGGATAATGCACCAAGTTTGTATGCAGAGATCATCTCATGAATCGCTGAAGCAGAGCATCGCGCCGATAAGGACAATGTGAACGAATGACCGAGGCGCCGATGGGACCTTTTCTTTTTAGCGGTTACTGTCAGAAAATAAACGCCTGTGGAAATGATGGAAAAGGTGAAACGACCAGGAAAGAAACTGAATCGTCAAGGGCATTGAAAAGACGCGTTGAGGGAACCCAGAGGACATCATTTGTAGTTTAAATAACGGGAAGCTCGATGAAAGGAGGGATTTTTCCCTTAGAAAAATTGTAATTGTTGACTTGTAAGAAGAACTATTTCGTTTTGAGAAGTGAACTGCAATTTTGTCTGCTAGAAAGAGTAAAGAAGTGAAATGTACCAATGCTATTCAATGAATAATGCTGAAGAAGAACTATTTCGTGTTCAGCTGTATTTCATGCGCTGTAAGGATATTTGATGTTTTGAACCTAAGTTCTTGTTAATTATTTTGCAGTCTTTTCTGGGATGCATTTGCACTATGAGCAATAATTGTTGTTATAGAATGATCGGCTAACTGGTTATTTGAATATTTGTAGTTTTCACGTGCTGTGGGAAAAGTATCAGCTATCTGTGATTTTTCTTACCGTATGTGATTTTGTATTGCTCAGTTAAGATGATAGCCTTGCTCCCTAGGGATAGTTTAGATAGTTAGTTATTTCTGTTCGTATTTGGTTTGTTTGCTTGTGAGCATAAGACGAGAGGTAAGAACCTGCGCATCACTTTGTGACCGCCCCTGCATTTAAACCAGCCTGCATTTAATTAGGCACATGCATATCATTCATTAAGTCAAAATACACAAAAAACTCGGTGGACCGGGCCGCAACCGGTACAGCCTCTTTTTGTTACTTGACCTGCGGTAGCCGGACCGTAAACCGGACGGATTCCCTACACCAAAAAGTCAGCGGGCTAATTGGGATCGCTGATTGGGGAGAATCCCTTACTGTTGTTGCCTGTGAATTTTCAGGCCTCAACACCCTCTTCTACTTGCAGAAACCTGGTTCTGCGGCACCCCATAGTAGTTTCGAGTGAGACTGCAACCTGTTCGTAGGTTGTTGCCGAAAGGGCCAACTCTGTGGGTATTTTCTTGGTGTGAAGTTAAAGGTATAAAACCCGGGTCTTCCCTATAGCCCAACACTGACTTGTATTTTGAGAATTATATATGTGTTGTATATCCATGCCACAAGCAATATGATCTTAGGTATCAACCATTGGAACGATAAAATTGGCGGAGAATATTTTTTGTGAGCCACATCATTTGAGTGGATCACTAACGAAGAATCAATAGAAACACAAAGAATCCATGAACAACTTTGTTGACACTAATTCCTTGGTGAAAATATTTTTTTTGGAAGCTTCTAGAGGATATTTGGAAGGACAATCCTTTTTGGAAGATCTCATAGCACTCAAAGAAGCATTGTCCAAGATGAAGTAAATTTGCATGAAATTACTTTCATATAGAGACCATCTCCTCATGGTGGATAAAATGTACCATTGTGCACTCAAGAAGGAAGAAGAAGACTTTGAAAGGCTTCATAGTGAATGAGAGGATACATGTGATTCTTTTAAGAGAACCCAAGAAGCTCTTCAAAACTCAAGGTTGCAGATTGATGAAATTCAAGTGGATTTGAATGTGTCACACCCTCTATCATGCATGGAATATGATCATGTGCACATGGCAAGATATAATTTGGATGTGATAGAGGAACCCATATGGAGGATAAACATGACGAAAATTATGATATACAGGAGTTTGTGAAGGGAGATGCTATTTTCCAAGTACTTATTTTGAAGAATGATGAGGACTCAACTATGGGAGAGATAGTTGAGGACAGTTTACTTGGATCACTTAGCATATGTGCCTATTTACCCAAGGATTAGATAAATGAATACATAAAATCCATGGAGATATAAGGGTACACCAATATTTCTCACATTTGTAGGAGATTCCTTGACACTGTATTCATTGGTAAATCTTGTGAGCAAGAAGAAAAATCCAAGATGGATGTTCTATGGAAGAGTATTGTCATGGAGGAAGTTGGACTAGTGTTATATGTAAACCAAGAAGATTGTGAGCTACCCTTATGGGAGAAATAAATGATTTTAGAGGACATGCTTCTTTCACTCCACTTGGACAAGCCAATAAGAGTGCTTATTTAGCCATTGATTGGGTGGATAGAGGCATCATTGAAATTAACACTTTGGGAGGTAAATGTTCCTTTTGTTGTTGCAATGAAATTTTTTTATAACTAGCATTGCCTTGACATGTGAGCAGAAACAAAGATATATTTTGAATCGATTAGATACCTCTCATACATATGCACATGAGAATTAGGTGTACAACCACATGGAATATTTCAAATCACCATGTAAGAGAAATTCACCCTGCATAAATTACATGTTGAAAGGAGTAGTGCATGTACGAATAAAATTTTCCCAAGGTGATATCCAAACATTGTTGGACATAATGACAATGTTTTCGGATGGAATGTTCCATAAACCTTACGATATGATAATACCATGGAGTAATGGAGTGTTATGGATGCTATATGAGTTTGGGAGAATACAACATATTTAGTCGGATCCAAGAGGGAAAGCTATCCTTGATTTCTAAAAGTTCATCCATGAGGAGTAATGGTCTGATTTACTACATGGAAAATCATATGGTGGATGGACTCAATACTCCCCTTCTTGGTGAGTTGGGAGTTTTCATGATTCTTTTGGTGGAGACACTAAACAATGTAGAGGAGGGAGTAGGAGACACTTTCTCAATATGAGATTCATTTGGGACCCTGGGATAATATTTGGTCTCAACTATTTCAGCTAGAGGATTTATGTAGCAATTGTTAGAATAGTAGAGTCAAGATAAACTAGTTAACCTATCTAAGAAACCAACAACATATCATAAAATATAAGAACGGGAAAAGAAAAGGACAAGAGAAAACTGATATGTGTGGTTCACCCTAATGGGTTACATCCACAGGAAGGTAGTCTTCTATTATCTCCATAATGTCTTCTCCAATCTCACAAGAGAGAAAAGCACAAATACCCCAAAGAATATAGATGATGTACAACAATGTCACAATATTACCACTACTACATCAATAATACATGATGTGTACAGACTCACTTGACCCTATTATATACTAAGAGATGCGGAGGAATTACTCTCACATATTGCATGTGGGATAATATAATTCTCCAAAATAACATCTCTTGATACAATATCATGGACAAATACTCTACAGAAGTAAATACAACACCATATAACTATGGGTTAAATGTATTACTCTTTTACATAAGATTGTAGACAACTTCCGACATAATACAAAGGCATTATTACCTTCCAAGGAATATAATATATTCCAACAACAATATGTGGGATAAAGACACCTCTCAAGAGGAAACAAATGCATAAGGTTAAGTATTCTACCAAAATTGAAATCCACTTTGGCCAAAACCATTCAATTCTATTGAAACAAAATGTTTTGAAAGAAACATATCCTTGTTACAATCATGACCATTCTAAATTTTTATGCATGAGAATTGTCTTGGTTATGCTTCTCCTCCACTGTAGAAATACTTTCATTCTGAATACATACCTATTCTCTTTTCTCATCCATTAATTTGTGCATAATAGGTATTGATTGACTTGGAGGATCCCTTGTGAATTCATCAGGACAATTGTGAGGCCCAGTTCTTGAAAATACAAGCCCCCAAGGGCTCTTCCTTTCTCCATGTTGTGAACCATGGATTCTCCCTTCACAATTCTTACTCTCCAGATAGTTAGCAAGGAGTTATATGGTTTCTTGACAAGACAGGATGACGTTAGAGGATACATCTCAAAATCCTTGAATCATACTTGAAATCAAGCGTATATCTCCCCATTTTCTCCCATGATATGTCTTTCACTTTATCCTTGGAAATTTCCTTTAGTAGAATCCATTTCTTCATTATCATACACTAAAGGATATTTCTTCTTAGATTCAAGTTTTATTTTGTGACTCGCGATTGAACACCC
Organism: Pseudotsuga menziesii; assembly: GCA_001517045.1. Taxonomy (NCBI): domain Eukaryota; kingdom Viridiplantae; phylum Streptophyta; class Pinopsida; order Pinales; family Pinaceae; genus Pseudotsuga; species Pseudotsuga menziesii. The sequence goes on along the minus strand of LPNX010467986.1, from coordinate 233,365 downwards.
AAGAAGGTTTACAAGAACATGATATGATACCATTATAATGTACCAACTTGTATATTTGGCACAGAAACTCAGACAACTTAGCAAGCAACAGGATAGGTGACTCAAAAATAGGATTTTGACAGAAGTTTGGGGTTTATTAGAAGTTCAAATCAAAATTTTGAATTATTTTTAGCTTAGGATAATATGCACAATGTATTGGTACCTTTTATGGTTTCAAAACCAATGACGTTGTAGTTTACTCCCAAGGATTTTGGCCCCCCCAACATATGCAAACTAAATCCTTTGTTTCACACATCCTATCAACCAATGGATTTGGATTTTGGGTTTGGATAGGCTTAAAGACATAAAATTTCAATCAAATAAATCTTTGTATTTTCACTAGAAAGTTTGAGGAATTTTTTTAGAAGGATTCAAAGTAAACTACTGAAAATGACTTCTAGGACTTCCCAACTAGCTTAACTTCAGGGTGGACAAAACAATGCAAGGGGGTTACGAATTCTCAGTATCATGGTTGGGATATGTTAATTAACTTGTTAATGAGTAGAAACTGTAACACCCCAGTTTTGACCCCATGGTATTAAAATTATACATGATGTATATATTTCACTTAGAATCATGTATAAGATCTCAAGGCCAAGTCCCTGCCATTGATTGATGTTTTTTGTATAGGTGATCAAGGTTGACACCTATGGTTATGATGTTGGTCATGCAAAGTATGTTTTTGATATATCATGTCATTATGCAATTAATAAAATATCATAGCTAGCTATGCATTGCAACGTGAAATATATGAGGGCATGATTTCACAAGGAATAGGGAGGGGAGTTAGTCAAACTCCTGAGACAATAAGGTGAGACCAGATGTCAATGGGGGAACCCTTGAACCCTCAACTACCTTTTTTGGTTCCTTGCACTTAATCATTAATTTCTTCTAGAATTTGGTTGAGGAAGTTAATGCCTTGGGCAGAGCAGGGCATGGCATCCTGATTTCTTGTCTGAGAAATCCTGCAAGTCTATGGTCTAGGAAGCTGCATTCTTGCTTCTGCAGCAAGTAAGAACATGGATACCTATCAGTTCGTCCTTTATCTTAGTCACAATAAGGTTTTGTTGTTGTTCTGGGTGGAGGAGGGATCATTCTAAGGATACACACTCACTCATTCACGTATGGTTTTTGTGAAAGCATGTTCATTGCAGAGATGTGCATTGTTTGTGGTTCACTACCCTGAGTCACGGAATAGTGATTATGTTGTGTTTCAATCGTTTCCTCATTCACCCTGGAAAAAAAATCGTTTTTATTGTTAGGTGAATGGGAAGTGGAGATCTATTGATTTTATGAGAGTGTGGTCCTCTGTGGTTTCCTTAGTGCTATTGTTGAGTAGTTCATTGTTCATCATATTTTGTCTCATTCTCCTAAGTTGCGGAAGGTGTTTCCTCAATGGTATTCTATGTTACTGAGTGGATGGAGACTGCTTTGTTGTGGTTACATTGGTGGATTTTTGTGATGTGCATCCCTATTTTGGTCTGGAGACTTAGGAGTGGAAGAGACCCAGAATTGGATGATAAAGCTAGTGAAGAGAGGAACCTCACAGATAGATCTAGAGGGGCTGGAAAATCCTTTATGCACACCTGAAAGAGCACTGGAAGGGAAGTTATGGTCTGAGGTAACTGTGTAGCAGTGAAGGGAATACTTTCTTGTGTTAGGTGTGTAGGTATTGTGGGAGGCCAATCTAGGTAGATCTGGTGTAGGTGTCCATAGCTCTATGGTTGAGCTCACTAGCTTAGCAATTCTTGCTCCCCACTGCCTTAGCAGCATGAGAAACCCAACTGTTAGCTAGTTTGGCTGAGTCTTGGTGTGTATTTGACCTATCAGTGAGTCATTGACTTAGCAGCCAATGAATGATGGCTTGGTTGTGTATCCTGTGAAACCCATCTATTGTCTTAGTTGGTCCTTAATGTGAATGTTGGATTGACTATGCACAGCGTGTGAAACCCAACAGTGTTTTGCATTGTTTCCTGGAGAGTCTGTGAAACCCAACTGTGAGGTGGCTTGGATGTATATCCTTTGAAACCCATATGTTGGCTTGAATGTCTGTTATTTTATGTCTATGTATGAGTTTGTTGTTCCCTACTTCCTTGTAGAAATCATGCCCAACTTGGGGGTGGAAGTGGTGTTGACAGATTAATGAACATACTGGCTTATGGTTGGGTGGAACGTTGCAGTGACATAGCTAGTTGTGGGACAGCTTCATCACCAAGATAAGTATTATGTTATTCTTGTTTATGAAATATGTTTTCTTATGAGTTAATATGATCATGTTGAATGCTTATTGATGGTTAAGTAGAATTTTATTTTTGTTATGTTTTCCGACATTTTACTTCTATATATGCCTTATGTTTTTGCAATGCATTTGCCTAAGTTCATGGAGGCTAGAATATTTTTACAGAGTCATAATACATCTATCTTAGTGTTTCCACCCCTTGGTATCCGCTTGGTCAAGGTGTAAGGAAGAAGTCAAAAAAGAGAAGTTGAAGGGGGCAGAAATTGTGTTTTCCGCACTCTAGGATCCACTTGTGGAAGGTGGAAAATAGGGGAAAAGACAATGCAAAATGCTGGTTTCTGTTGCAGCTGCAACTTTTCTCCCCCTAATTTCTTAAATTTTGGGGCCCCTCCTTATCACTTAGAGTTGTTTGATTTCGTGTGATCCATAAAGGTCTGGTCTAGCCATAGCTTTGCTCGATTCTAATGATTAATTCGCAGCCTGTTTCTCCAGAGCACGTTTGTGTTAAGATTTTATTGTAGATCGCCGAGTTGAATGTGGTTTTGATAGCCAGGGTTTAGTCAGATCAGTTGCCTTTTAAGTAAACCGTTGTATCTGAGATATTTTAGTCTGGTTGCTAATGTGTTGATCTCTTCAACACTTAGTTTTTCTTTGATCGGGCATAAATTTTATGTTAGATCGGAAGCTGTGAAGTTTCATCCTTTCCGCCGTTGCGGCTCCGAAATCATTTATTTGTCCGATTTCAAAGTCGTCTGATTTTCGATCTACATTTCCCGCTTTTCGTCGCGTGCCTGAAGCCTCTACCTTTCCACCGTTGCGGCGGGAAATGTGTTTCACCCCTGAAGCAGAAAACCATCCGACTTCCGACTTAAAAGCCCCTCTTGCCCACGTTTCACTTGTTCACAACTTATGCCTCGCCCGGCGTTGCGGCTGGGATATTTTAGCGACCTCCAATCTTATTTCTTTTCGATTTCCAACTTTAGGTTTTCCCGCCAGTAAGTCTAATGTTGACCATCGTAGGCTAGGTTTGTCAAACCCACTGGAGGTGCGCCTTGCCTTTGCCTTGTGGAATAGTCATTTTCTGATCGTTAATATTTTGAATGATGCTTGTCGATTAATGGCAGGTGTTTCGAAGAAAGCGGTCAATCTACCGGGGTGCAGAGAAAGATGGACCCATTCGGCAGAAGTGTGCCTGAAACCAGGAGAGTGGAGAACGAAATCTGGAGCCGTAAAGGTGCGAACCCAAAACTCATCAGTTACCAAGGGGCTCATGATTGCATACAGACAAGATATAGGAATGTGAAGCATTTGAGAAACTGAAAGACCATGCGTCTGGGGGAAAACGAAACGCTCTATAATTGTAGGTTAAATATTATAAAGTTGAACTGAACAAGGGCTTTTTTCCCTGGAAAATATTGGTAAATATTTTTCTTTGTAAGAGGAACTATTTCGTTTTACAATGAGGAACTGCAACTTTTGCCTGTTGGAGAAAGCGAAATGTGGAATGTATCAATGCGACTAAATGAATAATGTTGAAGAGGAACTACTTCATTTTTAGCTATGTTTCATTTGCTGTGAGAGTGTTTGACTTCCTGAACCTATGTTTTTGTTGAATGTCTTCAGTATATTTTATGATGTTTTCCACTGTGAGTAATAAGTGTTGTTCATAAAATGATTAGCTATCTGGTTGTTTAAATATCTATAATTGTGCATGTGTCTTGAATGAAGTATCAACTACCTATAATTCTTCATTATGCATGTACAAAATTTATTACTCACCAATAAATGCTAATTTTGCTCCCTAGAGATAGATTAGATAGTTAAGTTTTTCTTATTGTATGTGATTTGGCTGCATTTGAGTCTAAGACGAGAGGTAAGAATCTGCGCATCACTTTGTGACATCTCTTTGCATCTTGATCCCCTTGCATTTAGCTAGGCACCTGCATTTCATAATTTAAGTCAAAATTGAAAAAACTCGGTGGACCGGGCCACAACCGGTAAACCCTTTGTTTGTTACTTGACCTACGGTAGCCGGACCGCAAATCGGACGGATTCCCTATACCAAACGGTCAATGGGATAGTTGGGAACGTTGATTGGGGAGAATCCCTTACTGTTGTCGCCTATGAATTTCCAGGCCCCAATAGATTTTGCGCTAGAAGGAGAGCTGCCAGTGCATGGATGGCCGAGGAAAACTGTTTTCCTAAGAATTTTCCACAGGTGACAGTTCCGAAAGAAGTGGGTTCCATAATCCAACCCTGGAAGAAAACAGAGAACATCTATACGCTGTTGGTAACGAAGTGGTTAACGACCTAAGAAGGCACACCCGGGCATATGTAAAGAAGATTCGAGGGTTGCCAATTATCCCTGACTTACCTAGAAGAGAATACAAGAGGAAAGACCATCCTATAGCAGAAGATTCAGTGTTGGTTGGAGACTGGGAAGAACTTGTAGAGACTGCTCTGCAGGAGGTTGAATTACCTTTGAACCAAGAAGGCCTAGATACCCCTTACAGTTCTCCTGCTCAAACTCCTATTGGTTCACCCCCTCACTCTCCACCACGACTCATGGCTGGCGTAAATGCAAACCAACCCACCAAATCCACCACCTGCATGGAGAGCCAGATCACCTCTAAATCTAACACCTCCATTACATGACTTACCCCAATCCTTCAAAAAGTTACTACCTAAATTTGACCCCAATGAGAAGATTCTAGTGGATGATCATCTGCAGAGTTTCTACTTGGCAATAGAGGGTTTAAGAGCCGGGGAGCATGAAGATGTAGTATGTCAACTTTTCCTGCATACACTTAAAGGAGCTGCAGCTTCATGGTATTTTGGGTTGCCTGCTAACTCGATTCCGGACTGGAACACCTTTGAGAGGATTTTTAGAAGTAAGTATGCGACCCAAAAGACTCATGCCACCCTTATGAAAGGACTGTGTGCATTGAAGAAAGAGAAAAAGGAAAAAGTGCACAGTTTCACACAAAGGTTTGCAGCATATCTTAAGAACTTCTCTGAAACAGATAAGCCTTCAGACAAAGTACTGATTGAGTACTATACATCAGCTTTGGGTCCGGATTTGGCCATGTTTGTGAAAGGTAGGGCCAAGCCTACTCTGACAGAGACCTATGAAGAGGCAGAAGTGGTGGAAGCGGAAAGAGAAAGTATTAAAGATTATCCAGAACAATTAGGAGAGAAAGGCGTGGGGAGAAAATCCTTATTGTTCCCTAAGCCTAAGGAAGAAAAGTCTCTAGATCTGGAAAATATGGCTAGTATGATGTAGAAGCTTTCCAATAAGATCATAGATATGGAAAAGGAAAAGGAGGCACAAAGGTTTTATAAGCTGTATTATAGAAAAAGAGAAGATAAAGATCATTCTAATCCTCCTCCTCACAATGCTGCATCCATGAATCTAACAGAGGTCGGCATGGATAATTTCTGCACTTTCCACCAACAGCCGCACTCTGAAAAGAATTGTCCACAATGGATAAACTCTATGACGCTAGTGATGAATCAACTGCTGGACTCTAGGTTAACAGAGGAGGGAGATGAAGAAAGAAAAGAAAATTATGCCTCTACGTCTACTGAAGATCAGGAAAAGGAGACTTGGCGTTGTGGAATTCGGTCTCATTATTTGATGCTGAAGAAGGAAACGCTCAGAGATACCATGGCGTTATGGAGACTAACATGTCCACAAGAAGCCAAGGAACGGTTAAGGACGACAATCTTATTCTTCCAAAGATCAGAAGGCTGCAAAGAAATGTTAGGAAGAAGTTTCAAAATAAATATTTGGTTGATGAGATCCCATAATTCATGATTAACAGCCAAAGTCCTAGACAGGATGATACAACAGCCAAGCCAAGTGAAGGAAATACTGACAAACCACATCCAATTGGACAGCCGATGAATTATGACATTGTGGAGGATTTGAAAAAGGTGAAAGCAAATGTTCCCTTATTCGAAATGTGCAAAGTGCCGCATCAAAAAGAGAGATTGTTGAAAGTGCTTGAAGCAGCAGATGACAAGCTTCCCACTGACAATCAACCTCAGGACGAAGAAGAAATTGGAGAAACCAGCGTTGGAGGTGAGTCTAAATCTAAACATTTACCTTTCCTCCTAACGTTTGAAATTTTTAATCATAACGTGCACAATTGTCTGGTAGATTCGGGGGCGTCCATTAATGTCATGCCCATATCAGTATGTAAGAAGATAAATGGGCAGCCAAAGTCGACCACGTGGAAGGTGGTTCAGTTGGATAGGACAAATGTTAAAGTAATTGGTGAGATGAAAGACGTCCTAATCCATCTGGCTTCCACTGACAAAGTATGCCAAGTTATTAACATCATAGTAGCTGATATACCAGATGCTTACGGTCTGGTCCTGAGTAGAGAGTGGTCAGCCAAATTAAATGGATATTTCACTTCAGATTGGTCGCACCTATGGTTGCCGTACAAGGGGAGTCCAAACCAGATCAAGATTCTAAGAGAACCCCATATGAAGTATAATGTTACCCAACTGAATGAGAAAAATATACCTGTGGATTCTGTATTGAGAAATTATTTTCTTGAGTTGGAACCATGGAATTATCAAGCGGAAAAAGTCAGCAACCCATCTGATACCTATCCCGATCTCCTTCTATTCTTGCAGGCTGGCAAGATTGATTGTAAAATAGTAGACTTAGTCGTAGGAGTAGATTCATTTTCAGTAGGTAATGATTTTTGGACTTTATTTTTCGATGGCTCTAAGACATTGGAAGGGTCAGGGGCTAGCTGTGTCCTAATTGACCCACAGAAGAATAAACATTTCCTTTCATGTAGATTAGAGTTTGAATGTACTAATAATACAGCTGAGTATGAAGCACTGGTGCAGGGACTCAAGAAGGCGATTGACTTTAAGGTAAGTAATTTAAAAGTTTTCGGGGATTCTGAAATTATTGTGAAACAAATCCGGAATCAAATCCACTGTGTTTCTCCTCACTTAAAAGCTTACCAGAATGAGGTATGGGACCTTCTTAAATGTTTTAATGCATTCAACATTGTTTCAATCCCAAGAATAAAAAACGCAGCAGCTGACTTATTAGCTACTTCGGCCACTAGGATTGTACCCTCAAATAATCGATGTACTGTTGAATTGATTTTCAAGCCTTCAGTACCTGATATGATTACCAACCTACGCGTGTTTGATGATGACCAACAAATTATAGAATGTTTAACAAATGACGAGGTATTCAAAGGAGTGATTATTGATGATGAAGAACACCAGGCCGAGATGAAATTTGATAATTTCATCCCTAAAGGGGTCAGAACATTAGAAAAGATGTTTGACTTGAATGAAAATTTTAGGAGACCCACCAATGTGAAGACTCACAGCTCAAATCTATAGTCCGAGCTGATAAATTTGGGGATTGAAACGGCACCTAAGTTCGTGAATCTCGGCAAATGTTGTTCGCTAATAGAAAAGGACAAGTTCATCAGTCTATTTAAACAATAAAAAGATGTCTTTGCCTGGACGTACCAAGAATTAAAGACATACGATACAATCATCATTAAGCACGTTGTGCCCATCAAGGTGGGAGTCAAACCATATCAGCAGCCCTTGAGGAAAATGCATCCAAAACTGGAACCGTTGATTCATAGTGAGGTAAAGAAATTGTTGGATGCTAGAATCATTTTTAAAGTTAGACACTCTAAGTGGGTATCAAATCTGGTACCATTCAGAAAGAAGTCAGGAGAAATCAGACTGTGTGTGGATTTCAGGAACTTAAACCACGCATCGGATAAAGATAACTATCCTTTGCCACCCATGGAGCAGCTTCTACAAATGGTTTCAGGTTTCGATCTATTTTCATTATTAGATGGGTTCTCTGGCTACAATCAAGTGTTGGTAGCCGAAGAAGATAGGTTAAAGACAATGTTTAGGACAAAATGGGGAACTTTTGTCTATAGAAGGATGCCCTTTGGACTGATTAATGCTGGAGCAACATTTCATAGAGCTATGGACATAGCCTTCTACGGACTAATTGGACGAAGTGTTGTGGCGTACCTTGATGACATTACAATATTATTGAAGAAAATAGGAGAGCACGCTTTTCACCTAAAGCAAATTTTCGAACACTGTCGGAAATATGGCATCTCCCTCAATCCTAAGAAGTGCGTGTTTGCCGTCACTGAGGGAAAATTACTGGGACACATAGTTTCAAAGAAGGGTATATCTATAGACCTAGAAAGAATTAAGGCCATTGAACAAATTCCCATGCCCCATAATAAAAAAGGAATGCAATCGTTTATGGGAACCATAAATTTTGTACGAAGGTTTGTGCCTAATTTCGCTCAGACTGTCAAACCACTACAACCAATGGTCAAACAAAATGCACAATTTAAGTGGACTGATATTGAGAAGGACGCTTTCAACAAGATTAAAACTACTGTTGCACGCGCTCCCTCCTTGAAAAGCCCCGACTTTGATAAATACTTCATTATGTATACGTTTGCCTCGGATGATTCACTGGCGGCTGTACTCACGCAAAAGGAAGATGGGGGGGATGAATTCCCAATCGCCTTTATGAGTACTAGTCTACATGGGGCTGAGTTAAATTACTCGGCCATTGAGAAGCAATCTTATCCAGTATTTAAGGTAGTAAAGCAATTCAGGCCTTATATATTAAAGAATCGAACCGAGGTAATAGTCCCCTACCCAGCTGTAAGATCCCTTCTCATATAGAAAGAGTTAGGAGAAAGGAGGGGCAACTGGGTAACAGCTCTTCAAGAATACAACCTCGAGTTCAAGCTAGCCTCTATAGTCAAAGGTCAAGGGTTATGTAAATTAATGACTAAAAGCGGGAACAATGGAGAACAAGCTTGGGAAGATGATGCCAAATTACATGTAATGGATGTATGCCCTTTGTTTACAGCTCCCGAGTCTTGGTATAGAGACCTTGTACATTACTTACAGTTAGGTTTGCTGCCAGAACATTGTAATTCCAAGCAGAGAAGAGCTTTGTGTCTTAAATCAGCATCCTATCAACTTGTTAAAGGAATACTATTCAGGAAAAACTATGATGGAGTCCTTCTGAGATGTTTGGAGAAAGAAGATACTAAGAAAGTAATGTCTGAATTTCACAACGGTCCGGCTGGGGGCCATTATTCAGGGGACACTACAGCCCACAAGGTCCTCAGAGCTGGTTATTACTGGCCTACACTCTTCAAGGATGCACATGCTATCACATACCCCAATTTTGTAAAATTTTGTAAATTGTTTTATTATATTTTGAGACATTATGTTAAACTTAATCCTAAGTAGATATTGATGACTCAGCAGAGTCAACAGTTGTGGAGTGTAATTCAAAATATTTTATTAATAATAAATAAATTGTGGAGACAACAGCATGGGAGAGCTGTTAAAAAGAGGTTACTGGTCAAACTGGTGGATGGAACTAGGTGGAAAGGCAAAAGACAAGTGGCAGCATCCTCAAACACTTCCTAAGTTGCAGGTGGCAACTTCCCTATATTTGGGGTCATGATTCCCCAAGAAAGTGGAATGTGAGCAGGTGGCTCATTAAATGACAGTTAACCCAACTAAGACCTAGGAAATATTTAAAAGTACTCAATGAAGAGAGCTCAGGCTGCTCAGTTTTTATTCCAGAAAGAATTCATTCAGCTGAATTTTATTCAGGAATTTCATTAGAGGAAAGAGGGAAAGACAGTAAGGAAGTGTTTGAGTGAATGTTTGGAGTAACTTGATTCTGATTACAGCTATTTGAGCTGAGAGAACTGACTGATAGTTCTGATTTAATACTGATTTGAAGACTGGTATGTGATTTGCTGCACCTAGTTCCAAGCCAGGGAGACCAGAGCAAGCTCGGGGGTCCTGAGAAGTCACTGTCTGAGCGCTCTCCAGGAATTGGTAGGGAGGAACGACCTCCCATTGCTGTTGTTGTCCACAACATTAAACAGGTTCTTCATTCATTTCTTTATGTCTTTCTGAGTATAAATGGATAAATGTTATAATTATTTACATGTCTGAGTAATTGTTTAGTATCTGTAAAATTAGTATCTTGGTATGTTAGTAACAAAACCTGTTAGTAACACTGTGTTTTTCCACATCTGGTATCACCAGATAGTACTCTAGCACAGTATCTCAGTGTTAGAAGAAGTATTCTTCTGAACTGAGTTCCTAATTTACTTACAGTAGTTACAATTGCTCTTACAAATCCATGAACTGTTTTCTTACTGTATCACAAGCTAATATTAGTATCGTATCTTATTTTCTGGAATATTAACTGTAAAATGAAAAGATAGAATAAGTATGCTTGCAGTATAAGTTATAATTGTTTCTTGTATTTTGAAACAAATATATTACTGATAGAAGATTATAAGTATTTATCAGTTAGATGATACAGTTAACAATCTATATTATAGCAGAAAATGTAAAATTTCCAAATTAATGTACTTTCATTTTATTCAGCTAGGATGAGTACATTGTCCTATTGTGTTATTCTATTATAAGGTCTGCTGAATAAATGTTATGCTATATACAGGAAAATTATATAGTTACGCTTATAAGTTTATATCTTATTATTAATATTATAAAGAATTATTCAACTTTATAACTAGATAAAGCGCCCAAACCAGAATAAAGGGATAATAATATTAAAACAATACTCGTAGTAATATCAAAGAGTAGTATTACATTGTAGTACCTATGATGTAAACAATATAATGTAAAGTATAATGATACTGTCCCAGTAGTATATCAATAAACAGATAATATTTATTTTATTTATACATAGGTTGTAAACTAAATAAATGTATTTATGAACTAGTCGTTTAATGGGCATTATAAGTAAATAAACATTATTAAGAAAAATTTGGAAATAATTGGAAGAGTACAAAAGTATAGTATTATAACATTGTTTATTAAAATATAAAAAAAAAACATTATAGTTTACAAACTACAGAAGAGGGCTAAAAATCCTAGACTTATAAATATTGCAACTAAGCAATAAATAAATAAAAATATACATTATTTCACTACAGTCACATTATAAAACAATAATACAAGACTGTACCGAGCTGGAGGGATATTTTACTTTCTAGACAGTTCTAAAACAAGTAAGAGTACTGTAAATAAACAAAGGTACAGAATACTGAATGCTCGACAATCGAGCTTGAGTAAACAAACCTAAGCTGTATCTTAACGAGACAAATGTCTCATCATCAAATAAGATTTAACTGATAACATTTACAGTTGGGTTATTATATAAACACAGTAAACATTCTTTTGTTTATCTTTTCAGTACTACATAAAGTAAGTGCAAGAAAAAGAATCCAGTTCCCAATTTATGGTAGAACGGAGGGTAAAAACCCTATCCATGGTAAGTAACCACTTAAGAACTGAAAACTATGTTCATTAAATAACCCATAACAGTAAATGCAAGGATCATGACCTTTAAAGTTCGAATACAATAAACACAAGGCTCGCGGCCTGTAAAACAAACAAATTAACACAGTATTAACATGGGGTTTTAAAAGCCTACAATTTCCTTAATAACACAAAGGTTTATAACCTTCCAAACTGATTATAAAACCCTACAGTTTTAAAAATCAAACTTTACATTCACGGCCGTAGCCGGAGGACTCTGTTCAGAGTTAGGGTTGTACCCTTGGTGTAAATCAACAAAGCAAACAGCTCAAAAACCACAAGTGCAGAATGGTCGTGTAACAATCCAACGCCATCCTTAAGATGCAGACAGAGATGATAAGCCATGGAGGACCAAGGATTACCGTAATCTGGAAGTGGATTTCTTGGAGTCGGAGGAAGCATCAAAATGTAGCAGGTTCACCTGCGAGGAAATTTGTTGCAGCCGAGTGTTAGTTTTCATTTTAAAGATAAATAACAACTTATAAATGATTGCTGTGTAACTGTAATTTTTTTAAGTGTTACCTTATCCTTAAATAACCCTCGTTAAGAGGTCGAGGCTTGTTCCAGCTTGGAGACTGTCATTCGTTGGCAAAATGACTAGTATCTATCCTTCAACCTGAAGCACAGTAGAGACCCCAAGTAAACCCTCTCTTCACGGTCTTCTCCTTTTTGATTCTTTTACCCAACCGGCTTACAGACAGCCATGTTGATGGAACGAATAATCCACTAGAGAGTACTTACAGAAAAAGGCTGATTGGTCACCTTTCGAGACCAGTAAATCAACGGCGTTTTCCACAGAGGTAACCAACTCAATGTTAAACCTCTACATTAACCCTCACAATGAAGTTTTTAAACTCGTAGAAAGCCAGAGCAGTGAAGTATTCAAACTCATAGAGAGCAAGAGCAACGAAAGGAGCATTGGCAGTTAAAGACATTACCAACAAGGTCCAGAATGTTGCAGAGCGGCCAAGAGGCCGAGGGAAAAACAAAATAAAGGGTTAGGGTTCGGTCAAACCACTTATAAGTGCTAGCGAATGGACTGTGTGCATCCACATAGCTTTTTAATAATTGCCATAGTGTGGATTTCATTCCAAAGTCCATGACCTATGATGAAATCAACCCAAAATCGTCGCTGGAATGTTCCTTTGGAAGCTTTTCACTTTTGGTTTCCACCTACATCATTATCGCCACAACGCATCATTAGAGTAAGCTTATGCATTTTCCATGTTACGTAATATTGTACATTAGTCTATACATATATAGAATGCATGATATGTATGGTCTTACATAGTTTACACATATTGTACAATATGTTTCGTTTAAAATATTCTATACTATGTATTGTATGTACAATAACCCCATGGTTATAAGTATATTGGTTGTATGGTTTATGCATTAGCACGATACATATACTTAGAGAGTAGTATATAGTGCTTACTACTTACATTATGAAATTTTTAAAGTTATATAAGTGTATGTTACATGTTATATATAAGTTAGGTCCAATGAATATAATGATGTTATGCTATTTCATAGTATCATGCATTCCAGCCTAGAGTTATCATAGGTTAAAGAGTCATAGGATAGTAGTTTTGGTAGCTGTTTAAGTGGTCATGGTTTACAACCATAAAGCCAACTTTTTGGATTCTTTTTTTTTGAAGGTATTATACCTATCTACTCCTTGAAGGTATGTACCTGTATATTTTTTTATAATGTTTTCTACCAGATTATTTATCTTCCAATTTTCTTGGTAGTCTTAATTAAATACATTAGATATTTATGAGTTGACTGAATAATAGTCATCGTCAGTTGGAAACTGAATAATATGCAAGCTAGGCATGAAATGATATTAATATAACTTGATAATAGGAGAATAACCTGTGAAGCTACAATCTTCCTACCTTGATAAACTATTTAGGAAAAAGAATAGTTTATAAAATCTTATACTATTTTCTTCAGGAGAAAACAGTTTAGTCTTTCTTTTTCGTACTTATAAATCCACTAAAATACATGAACCTGTATGGTAAAATCTTCTGTTGTGTGTTTCTGAAGAATGCATTTATTTTTGTAACAAGTCCCAAGGAAAATATAGCAGAATTAACAAAATATTACCTTAAGAAGGATGATAATTTTTCAGTCTAACATGTATAACTCTTAATAAACAATGTGTATGCAGAATCTAAACTGTAACTTCAAAGACCTGTTAACCTCGAACCATACTTCTTACCTGTACATCTGTAATAGAAGAAAATGGCTGTGTTAGCTCGAAAGTTAAGTAAGCCCAGTCCTTACGACAAATCACCTTATGTCACAAACAGAAAAACAATCAGTAATTGCAAGGAAAAAGCTCATTAAAGTACAGAGTATTGAAATAACTTTTTCAGTAACAATTAAAATAGCATAAACTAATCATCCAGTTAATAACTGTTTTTAATATGTTTACATGTTATTTAAAAGTTTTAATTTTTTTTAAATTTTTGGGGTTTTGACATGTGGTATCAGAGCATGGTTCAAACACTAGGCCTTGATGTGGCTCAATTACTTTCTGCATAACAGTAAAATACTATACTAATCTGTATTTTGTTTTATGTGCAAAACAGAAAACTATTTTTTTTCTTCTTTCTGAATCTAACAGGAAGGAATGGAGAATTTAGGAGCATATGCTACAGAGGAATCTCCTAATACTGAAAACAGACAAATGTCCAGAGAACCTAAGATGGAGGAGGTAACTGTTCACTCCTCAGAACTGATGCAGACCATAAAAGGTCTAAATACTGAATTAGAGTCAGTTAAAAAGGACAACAAAAGGATTATAAAAACCCAAGAGGAGTTAAATCAGATTTTGATAGAAATATTTCAGACAGAAGGAAGAAACAGAAGGTCTGAATCTGAAGAAGCTAGTCAACAGAAAACGTTCAAAAAAATGAAACTAGCTAAATCTGATAGCAGTTCCTCATCTGAAGGCCTTAAGGAACAGCAAAGCTATTATTCTACCAGTGATAGTAGCGAAGCAGAGGTGAATAAGAAAAAGAAAAAGTACAGACCTTACGAAGAGATTTCTGGGGAATTTAAGAAAATAAAACCCCCAACCTTCAATGGAGAAACGGAGAAAGGAGGAGAGGCGGAATCCTGGTTATCTGGGATGAGAAAATATTTTCAAATTTATAATTATTCAAGCCAGTTGAAAGCAAGAATGGTCATATATAACCTGTCAGGGAAGGCAGATATATGGTGGCAAGATTTGAAAAGGGTTAAAGGGATCAAAGAAAAAGAGGTCAATTGGAGTACTTTCAAAAGGTACTTCAAGAAGAAGTTCCTATCTGAACAGTATTATGAAGAAAGGGCCAAGGAGTTTTATGAGTTAAAGCTTGGGTCCATGACTATGAAAGACTTAAACATCAGGTTTTAAGTCTATTGAGGTATCTACCGTATTTAGTTGATGAGAAACCGAAGGTACAACAGTTTCTCAGCTGCTTACCATACCATATAAAAGACAGAATTGAATATGACAACCCCAAAACTATGGAAGAAGCTATGCGAAAAGCAAATTTCTTTTTTGAACAGAACAAAAGAAGGAAGGAATAGCCAATTGGAAGGCTAGAAAGAATGGTAATCAGGCTGAATACAAGAAAAAGGAGTTTATACCTCAGAAAAATTTCAAGAACAGCAAGAACAGAAACCATTCTAATGGCAAGAACTTTCAAGGAAGCAAAAATGGTGCTTCAAATAACACCAATAATTTCAAGGGCAGCAAGGAGGTTTCTAATAATCACGGAAATTTTACTAAAAATTTCGAGAGGAAGGAACCTGTTAAATGTTGGGAGTGTAATGGTCCACATTATGCTTCAGTTTGCCCAAACCGAAAGAAGCCAAACAACAATATTCACACCATTCAAGATGAAATGACAGTTGGAGATTTTGCAAGGACAATGCCCCGGATCAATGCAGCATTGGAAAATCGACAAGTTGAGTACCAAACTTCCATGGTGGAAGTAGAAGGTACGGTTAACAAAACTCCTGTAACTATTTTGATAGATCCAGGTGCTAGTTTAAGTTATATTTCACCTAAGATAGTAGAAAAGTGTCATCTGAATGTTGAAAAGTTTGATAACTCTTGGCTGTTTCAACTAGCCACAGGGGAAAAAAGGAAGGTAAATTGTTATGTTAATGATTGTATATTAGATATGAATGGTTTTAAAACTGCTGTTAAATTAAATGTGCTACCACTTGGTTCTTATGACATACTAATAGGTATGGACTGGTTAGAACAACATAGGGTTGTGTTAAACTGTTTTGATAAAATGTTCACCTGTGTAAATAATAATGAACAGTCTGTAATAGTTAAAGGTATTCCTAGAAAGACTGTGGTTAGGCAGATCTCTGCCTTGCAACTCAAAAGAGCAGTCAGGAAAGGATGCAAGGCCTAAGCTGTAATTATTACAGATGAGGGAAATAATGTTGAAAAAGATAAAATAAAAATAGAGAATATTCCTGTGCTAAATGAATTTATTGATGTTTTTCCGGAGGAAATTCCAGGATTACCTCCTCAGAGGGAACTGGATTTCACAATAGAGCTGGTACCAGGTGCTGTACCTAGCTCGAAGGCTCCGTACCATATGAATATTCTGGAACTTAATGAATTAAAAACGCAGTTAAAGGAATTAATTGATAAGAAATATATTAGACCTAGTGTTTCCCCTTGGGGAGCACCAGTAATATTTGTTAAAAAGAAGGACGGGACTATGCGACTCTGCATAGATTACCATCAGCTTAATAAAATGACAATTAAAAACCAGTACCCGTTGCCCCACATAGACGATCTGTTTGATCAGCTGCGCGGAGCTACAATGTTCTCTAAGATAGACCTGAGATCAGGCTATCATCAGGTGAGAATAAAAGAAGAAGACATATTTAAGACAGCTTTTAGAACTAGATATGGACATTACGAATTTGTCGTAATGCCCTTCGGGCTTACTAATGCCCCAGCTGTCTTTATGTGTCTAATGAACAACATAATGCATAAATATTTAGACAAGTTTGTTGTCGTATTCATAGACGACATCTTGATCTAGTCTAAAAATGAAGAAGAACATAAGGAGCATTTACGGATAGTCTTACAAGAACTGCGAGAGCAACAGCTCTTTGTAAAGTTTAGTAAGTGTGATTTCTTCAGGGATGAAATTCAGTACTTAGGTCATGTGGTGACTAAGGAAGGGATTTCAGTTGATCCTGAAAAGATTAGGGAAATCGAAGATTGGCCAGTACCTAAAGACGTAACAGATGTTAGGTCTTTTATGGGGATCACCAGTTATTACCGGAGATTCATAGAAGGTTTTTCAAAGATAGCCAATCCAATCACCTCTTTGCAAAAGAAAGGTAAGAATTTCGATTGGAACTTAAAATGCGAAGAAAGCTTTAAGAAACTAAAAACTTTATTAACAACTGCGCCAATTTTAAGAATAGCGGATCCCAATAAGGATTTCGTGGTTTGCACAGATGCTTGTAATGACGGTCTAGGCGGAGTACTGACTCAGGATGGGCATGTCATTGCCTATGAGTCTAGGAAGCTAAAGATCCATGAAAAGAATTACGCTACTTACGACTTAGAGATGGTTGCTGTTATTCATGCCTTGAAAATGTGGCGAAACCACTTAATAGGCAGAAAGTTTACTTTAATGATTGATAACAAGGGTTTAAAATACCTTTTAGATCAGCCTAACTTAAATGCAAGGCAAGCCAGATGGCTAGCCTTTCTAAGCGAATACGATTTCGAAATTCAACATATAAAAGGGAAAGAAAATAAAGTAGCTGATGCTTTGAGCAGAAATGCAAAATTGAATTTCACAACAGCAATCAGTACTTATATTTCTGATTTAAATGAACAACTAACTGAAAGTATAAAATTGGATGAAATTTATCAAAAGTTACAAGCTACAGCTAAGAAAGAACCCATAGAAAGTTTAACTAAAGGGTATAGTTTAAATAAAGATGGGTTTTTACTGTTTAAAGATAGACTGTATGTGCCAAATGTATCTAAAATTAAAATGCTGATTCTGGATGAAGTGCATAAAACCCCTTATTCAGGACATCCAGGCTATCAGAAAACTGTCACTATGTTGAGAAAAGATTATTTCTGGCCTAACATGAAGTCTGAAACTGCTGAGTATATAGCTAGATGTTTGGACTGTCAACAAGTAAAGACAGAACATCAACATCCAGCTGGGTTATTGCATCCCTTACCTATTCCTAGCTGGAAGTGGGAAATAATCAGTTTAGATTTCATCACTGGATTACCCAAAAATCAAAATCAGAATGATTCAATTATGGTGGTAGTGGATAAATTAAGTAAAGCAGCACATTTTATTGCTGTTAAAACCACTTTTAAGGATGCAAATATAGCAGACATTTTCTTAAAACATATTTTTCGGCTACATGGTGTACCGAAAGTTATTATTTCAGACAGGGATCCTAAATTCACTGGGAATTTCTGGAAATCCCTGTTTAAAGGATTAAACACCACTCTGAATTTCAGCACCTCTTTCCATCCTCAGACGGATGGATAGACTGAAAGAGTTAACTAAGTGTTGGAAGATATATTAAGAATGTATGTTAAGGATCAGCCTGGTAAGTGGGAGGATTATTTGCATCTAGCAGAATTTGCATATAATAATAGTTATCAATCTTCAGCTAAGTTTAGCCCTTTCGAAATTCTGTATGGGTGAAAATGTAACACCCCAATCTCCTGGAATAATCCAGTGGATAGATTAGTGTTGGGGCCCGAATTATTAAAAGAAATGGAACAGATTGTAAAACAGGTGCAGGAGAACTTGAAGGTTCCCCAGGATCGGCAAAAGAGTCAAGCAGATCTAAAAAGAACTCCTAAAGAGTTCCAGGTGGGTGAGCATGTGTTCATAAAGGTAAGACCAAAGAAGAGCTCCCTAAGACTGGGGAGTTGTGCGAAACTAGCACCACGTTATTGCGGTCCATTTGAAATATTATCTAGAGTTGGTCAAGTTGCTTATCAGTTAGCATTACCACCTAATTTAAAAGTGCACAATGTTTTTCATATTTCTATTTTGAAAAAGTATGTACATGATGCTACTCATGTGATTGACTGGAACGTTGTATAGGTAGAACCAGAAGGGGAAGTTCTGGTGGAACCGGATTGTATCCTCGGGAGGAGGGAGATTACTCTGCGGAACCGCACAATTGGACAGCTGAAGGAGCAATGGAAGCACCTTAGTCCTGAAGAAGCTACTTGGGAACTGGAAAGTAAGATGCGGGAAGCATAACCACATCTATTCCAAGAAGTTCCTGAGGAAGAAGAATAAGTAACATCGAGGACGATGTTACATTTTGAGGGGGTGTGTATGTCACATACACCAATTTTGTAAAATTATGTAAATTTTTTTATTATATTTTGAGACATTATGTTAAACTTAATCCTAAGTAGGGATTGATGACTCAGCAGAGTCAACAGTTGTGGAGTGTAATTCAGAATATTTTATTAATAATAAATAAATTGTGGAGACAACAGCATGGGATAGCTGTTAAAAAGAGGTTACTGGTCAAACTGGTGGATGGAACTAGGTGGAAAGGCAAAAGACAAGTGGCAGCATCCTCAAACACTTCCTAAGTTGCAGGTGGCAACTTCCCTATATTTGGGGTCATGATTCCCCAAGAAAGTGGAATGTGAGTAGGTGGCTCATTAAATGACAGTTAACCCAACTAAGACCTAGGCAATCTTTAAAAGTACTCAATGAAGAGAGCTCAGGCTGCTCAGTTTTTATTCCAGAAAGAATTCATTCAGCTGAATGTTATTCAGGAATTTCATTAGAGGAAAGAGGGAAAGACAGTAAGGAAGTGTTTGAGTGAATGTTTGTAGTAACTTGATTATGATCACAGCTATTTGAGCTGAGAGAACTGACTGATAGTTCTGAGTTAATACTGAGTTGAAGACTGGTATGTGATTTGCTACACCTAGTTCCAAGCCAGGGAGACCAGAGCAAGCTCGGGGGTCCTGAGAAGTTGCTTTCTGAGCGCTCTCCGGGAATTGGTAGGGAGGAACGGCCTCCCATTATTGTTGTTGTCCACAGCATTAAACAGGTTCTTCATTCATTTCTTTATGTCTTTCTCAGTATAAATGGATAAATGTTATAATTATTTACATGTCTGAGTGATTGTTTAGTATCTGTAAAATTAGTATCTTGGTATGTTAGTAACAAAACCTGTTAGTAACACTGTGTTTTTCCACATCTGGTATCACCAGATAGTACTCTAGCACAGTATCTCAGTGTTAGAAGAAGTATTCTTCTGAACTGAGTTCCTAATTTACTTACAGTAGTTACAATTGCTCTTACAAATTCATGAACTGTTTTCTTACTGTATCACAAGCTAATATTAGTATCGTATCTTATTTTCTGGAATATTAACTCTAAAATGAAATGATAGAATAAGTATGCTTGCAGTATAAGTTATAATTGTTTCTTCTATTTTGAAACAAATATATTACTGATAGAAGATTATAAGTATTTATCAGTTAGATGATACAGTTAACAATCTATATTATAGCAGAAAATGTAAAATTTCCAAATTACTGTACTTTCATTTTATTCAGCTAGGATGAGTACATTGTCCTATTGTGTTATTCTATTATAAGGTCTGATGAATAAATGTTATGCTATATACAGGAAAATTATATAGTTACGCTTATAAGTTTATATCTTATTATTAATATTATAAAGAATTATTCAACTTTATAACTAGATAAAGGGCCCAAACCAAAATAAAGGGATAATAATATTAAAACAATACTCGTAGCAATATCAAAGAGTAGTATTACATTGTAGTACCTATGATGTAAACAATATAATGTAAAGTATAATGATACTATCCCAGTAGTATATCAATAAACAGATAATATTTATTTTATTTATACATAGGTTGTAAACTAAATAAATGTATTTATGAACTAGTCGTTTAATGTGCATTATAAGTAAATAAACATTATTAAGAAAAATTTGGAAATAATTGGAAGAGTACAAAAGTATAGTATTATAACATTGTTTATTAAAATATATATAAAAAAAAAATTTTATAGTTTACAAACTACAGAACAGGGCTAAAAATCCTAGACTTATAAATATTGCAACTAAGCAATAAATAAATAAAAATATACATTATTTCACTACAGTCACATTATAAAACAATAATACAAGACTGTACCGATCCGGAGGGATATTTTACTTTCTAGACAGTTCTAAAACAAGTAAGAGTACTGTAAATAAACAAAGGTACAGAATACTGAACGCTCGGCAATCGAGCTCGAGTAAACAAACCTAAGCTGTATCTTAACGAGACAAATGTCTCATCATCAAATAAGATTTAACTGATAACATTTACAGTTGGGTTATTATATAAACACAGTAAACATTCTTTTGTTTATCTTTTCAGTACTGCATAAAGTAAGTGCAAGAAAAAGAATCCAGTTCCCAATTTATGGTAGAACAGAGGGTAAAAACCCTATCCATGGTAAGTAACCACTTAAGAACTGAAAACTATGTTTATTAAATAACCCATAACAGTAAATGAAAGGCTCATGACCTTTAAAGTTCGAATACAGTAAACACAAGGCTCGCGGCCTGTAAAACAAACAAATTAACACAGTATTAACATGGGGTTTTAAAAGCCCGCAATTTCCTTAATAACACGAAGGTTTATAACCTTCCAAACTGATTATAAAACCCTACAGTTTTAAAAATCAAACTTTACATTCACGGCCGTAGCCGGAGGACTCTGTTCAGAGTTAGGGTTGTACCCTTGGTGTAAATGAACAAAGCAAACAGCTCAAAAACCACAAGTGCAGAATGGCCGTGTAACAATCCAACGCCATCCTTAAGATGCAGACAGAGATGATAAGCCATGGAGGACCAAGGCTTACCGTAATCTGGAAGCGGATTTCTTGGATTCGGAGGAAGCATCAAAATGTAGCAGGTTCACCTGCGAGGAAATTTGTTGCAGCCGAGTGTTAGTTTTCATTTTAAAGATAAATAACAACTTATAAATGATTGCTGTGTAACTGTAATTTTTTTAAGTGTTACCTTATCCTTAAATAACCCTTGTTAAGAGGTCGAGGCTTGTTCCACCTTGGAGACTGTCATTCGTTGGCAAAATGACTAGTATCTATCCTTCAACCTGAAGCACAGTAGAGACCCCAAGTAAACCCTCTCTTCGCGGTCTTCTCCTTTTCGATTCTTTTACCCAACCGGATTCCAGACAGCCACGTTGATGGAAAGAATAATCCACTGGAGAGTACTTACAGAAAAAGGCTGATTGGTCACCTTTCGAGACCAGTAAATCAGTGGCGTTTTCCACAGAGGTAACCAACTCAACGTTAAACCTCTACATTAACCCTTGCAATGAAGTTTTTAAAATCGCATGAAGCCAGAGCAGTGAAGTATTCGAACTCACAGAGAGCAAGAGCAACAAAAGGAGCATTGGCAGCTAAAGACATTACCAAAAAGGTCCGGAATGTTGCAGAGCGGCCAAGAGGCTGAGGGCAAAACAAAATAAAGGGTTAGGGTTCGGTCAAACCACTTATAAGTGCTAGCGAATGGACTGTGTGAATCCACGTAGCTTTTTAATCATTGCCATAGTGTGGATTTCATTCCAAAGTCCATGACCTATGATGAAATCAACCCAAAATCATCACTGGATTGTTCCTTTGGAAGCTTTTCACTTTTGGTTTCCACCTACATCATTATCGCCACAACGCATCATTAGAGTAAGCTTATGCATTTTCCATGTTACGTAATATTGTACATTAGTCTATACATATATAGAATGCATGATATGTATGGTCTTACATAGTTTACACATATTGTACAATATGTTTCATTTAAAATATTCTATACTATGTATTCTATGTACAATAACCCCATGGTTATAAGTATATTGGTTGTATGGTTTATGCATTAGCACGATACATATACTTAGAGAGTAGTATATAGTGCTTACTACTTACATTATGAAATTTTGAAAGTTATATAAGTGTATGTTACATGTTATATATAAGTTAGGTCCAATGAATATAATGATGTTATGCTATTTCATAGTATCATGCACTCCAGCCTAGAGTTATCATAGGTTAAAGAGTCATAGGATAGTAGTTTTGGTAGCTGTTTAAGTGGTCATGGTTTACAACCATAAAGCCAACTTTTTGGATTCTTTTTTTTGAAGGTATTATACCTATCTACTCCTTGAAGGTATGTACCTGTATATTTTTTTATAATGTTTTCTACCAGATTATTTATCTTCCAATTTTCTTGGTAGTCTTAATTAAATACATTAGATATTTATGAGTTGACTGAATAATAGTCATCGTCAGTTGGAAACTGAATAATATGCAAGCTAGGCATGAAATGATATTAATATAACTTGATAAGAGGAGAATAACCTGTGAAGCTACAATCTTCCTACCTTGATAAACTATTTAGGAAAAAGAATAGTTTATAAAATCTTATACTATTTTCTTCAGGAGAAAACAGTTTAGTCTTTCTTTTTCGTACTTATAAATCCACTAAAATACATGAACCTGTATGGTAAAATCTTCTGCTGTGTGTTTCTGAAGAATGCATTTGTTTTTGTAACAAGTCCCAAGGAAAATATAGCAGAATTAACAAAATATTACCTTAAGAAGGATGATAATTTTTTGGTCTAACATGTATAACTCTTAATAAACAATGTGTATGCAGAATCTGAACTGTAACTTCAAAGACCTGTTAGCCTCGAACCATACTTCTTACCTGTACATCTGTAATAGAAGAAAATGGCTGCGTTAGCTCGAAAGCTAAGTAAGCCCAGTCCTTACGACAAATCACCTTATGTCACAAACAGAAAAACAATCAGTAACTGCAAGGAAAAAGCTCATTAAAGTACAGAGTATTGAAATAAATTTTTCAGTAACAATTAAATTAGCATAAACTAATCATCCAGTTAATAATTGTTTTTAATATGTTTACATGTTATTTAAAAGTTTTAATTTTTTTGAAATTTTTGGGGTTTTGACACATGCACACGTCAGAAAGTGTGATATTTGCCAAAGGTGTGGTGGAAGACAACCTAGAGCAGCAGGACCCCTAAAGCCTGTGATGATCACGAAACCATTTGAGAAATGGGGGCTGGACATTATCGGAGAAATAAATCCAAATTCGTCCCTACAGCACAAGTACATTCTTACTGCGACTGATTATTTCACTTGCTGGGTCGAAGCTATCCCACTGCGCAAGATAAATGAAGACAAAGTCATCAAATTCCTACAAGATCATATCATGACCAGGTTTGGAGTTCCAGTTTCTCTAGTATTTGATAATGCTAAATACTTTTCATCAATTAAATTGACTGTGTTTGCTCATGATAAAGGGATAAAATTGCATTATTCTGCTAATTACTATCCGCAAGGGAATGGCCTGGCTGAATCCTCTAATAAGAACCTCATTAGAATTCTGAAGAATACTGTAATAGAAAACCAGAGGAGTTGGCACTCACCCTTACCAAATGCCCTTTGGACTGACAAAGTCACCCCCAAGTCTGCTATAGGAGTGTCACCCTATACCCTTGTCTATGGTAAAGAAGCCATCCTCCCTCCCAATATCATGCTGCCATCTTCCATATTAGCTCAAGAGTCTAGGGGATCAGATGATGAAGTTTTACAAATAAGAATATATAATCTCCTGAAAGCAGAGGAGGCTATATCTAAAGCGAAAGAACGCTTTAAGCTACAACAAGAGTCAGTTAAGAGATGGTTTGACAAGCATAAAGCTGGGACAAAAGACTTTGAAGTAGGAGACTTAGTCCTCAAATGGAATCATGCCCATGACGAGAAATGAAAACATACTAAGTTCCAGCAGTTGTGGGTAGGCCCTTTTCAGATTTCAGCAAAGCTTGGTCCTTCTACTTATAAACTGCAAGATCTGTAAGGGTGGGAAGAGAATTTACCAGTGAATGGTTTGGTTCTCAAGCCTTATTTTTCTTGATTTACCGATGAGTTTTCTGCCTTGTATATAAATAAGCCATTTAGCTATCTTTGAGTCATGTTTTTCAGTTTGCTTTATTTTGAGTTTCTTGTTTTCAATAAAGGGAGCAAACCTGTGGTTGCATGGGATACATCCGAAATTTTTGGGTTTAATAAAAGTTTTGGGGACAGACTGTGTGTTACTAATTTATATAAAAGAATTTCTTCTAGTATAGCAGTTTTCTCGAATAACTCTGTGTGCATTGAAGTCCTACTTAACTCCTATGAAATAAACCAGATTCGAGGAGTCTGGGGTACTATGTCGAGGCTCCATCCACGTCACATTTAAAAATGTTCTAAGGAGCAACTGCAAAGGACCCATGGAAAGGAGCAAAGTGAACAATGTATTAAATATAAATGATCCCATGCCAAGAAACGAATGCCAAAAGGCAAATAAAGAATCAAAAACTCCTATGAAATCATCATAAATCAAAGCAGGAGCTGAATTACAAATACTTAATTGCCGAAAGATCCTCTCCGTCCGTGGGTTTGAACTTGAAGCACACTACTCACACAAAAGGGCACTATGGGATAGAATATCCTAAATCAAAGTTCAGTAAGAAAGGCATGTAAGCAAACGCATATGAAGTAGGACAAAAGTCCTAAAGCACAAGAAAAGTGTGAAAATGGCATGGGAATGAGGAACAAACAAATATTTCTGTTTACCATACGCTCCAATACTGTGGTGTCCAAATATTTTAGCCACCCGAAGACAATGGTAATAATGAAATTCATCCTCCGGCCTCAGCATAGTTATCTGGACTTGACAATTTTGGTTTCCACTCTCCCTAATTGGACTGTCATTAATGATTAAGAGTACACACTGCTGTCATTTAAGAAATCCATATTGCTAGAAGAATTCAATATGGTGCTTTTCATTGTTAAACAGTCTGTCACTCAAAGGTTGATTGCCCAGAGATCTAGGTTCACCAGGAAATCACCAGTTGTTGCAGCTGCAACTTTTCTCCCCCTAATTTATTAAATTTTGGGGCCCCTCCTTATCACTTAGAGTTGTTTGATTTCGTGTGATCCATGAAGGTCTGGTCTAGCCATAGCTTTGGTTGATTCTAATGATTAATTCGCAGCATGTTTCTCCAGAGCACATTTGTGTTAAGATTTTATTGTAGATCACCGAGTTGAATGTGGTTTTGATAGCCAGGGTTTAGTCAGATCAGTTGCCTTTTAAGTAAACCGTTGTATATGAGATATTTTAGTCTGGTCGCTGATGTGTTGAGCTCTTCAACACTTAGTTTTTCTATGATTGGGCATAAATTTTATGTTAGATCGGAAGCTGTGAAGTTTAAGCCTTTCCACCGTTGCGGCTCCGAAATCGTTTATTTGTCCGATGTCAAAGCCGTCCGATTTTAGATCTACATTTCCCGCTTTTCGACGTGTTCCTAAAGCCTCTACCTTTCCGCCGTTGCGGCGGGAAAAGTGTTTCACCCCCGAAGCAGAAAACCATCCGAATTCTGACTTAAAAGCCCCTCTTTCCTGTGTTTCGCTTGTTCACAACTTATGCCTCGCTCGACATTGTGGCTGGGAGATTCTGGCGACCTCCGATCTTATTTCTTTTCGATTGCCGACTTTAGGTTTTCCCGCCAGTAAGTCTACTGTTGACCATCGTAGGCTAGGTTTGTCAAACCCACTGGAGGTGCGCCTTTCCTTTTCCCTATGGAATAGTCATTTTCTGATCGTTAATATTTTGAATGATGCTTGTCGACTGATGGCAAGTGTTTTGAAGAAAGCAGTCAATCTACCGGGGTGCAGAGAAAGACGGATCCATTCGACGGAAGTGTGCCTGAAACCAGGAGAGTGGAGAACGAAATCCGGAGCCGTAAAGGTGCGAACCCAAAACTGATCAGTTACCAAGGGGCTCATGATTGCATACAGACAAGATATAGGAATGTGAAGAGTTTGAGAAACTGAAAGACCATGCATCTGGGGGAAAACGAAACGCTCTATAATTGTAGTTTAAATATTCGAAAGTTGAACTGAACAAGGGATTTTTTCCCTGGAAAAGATTGGTAAACCTTTTTCTTTGTAAGAGGAACTATTTCGTTTTACAATGAGGAACTGCAACTTTTTCCTGTTGGAGAAAGCGAAATGTGGAATGTATCAATGCGACTAAATGAATAATGTTGAAGAGGAACTACTTCATTTTTAGCTGTGTTTCATTTGCTGTGAGAGTGTTTGATTTCCTGAACCTATGTTCTTGTTGAATGTCTTCAGTATATTTTATGATGTTTTCCACTGTGAGTAATAAGTGTTGTTCATAAAACGATTAGCTATCTGGTTGTTTAAATATCTATAATTGTGCATGTGTCTTGAATGAAGTATCAGCTACCTGTAATTCTTCATTATGCACGTACAAAATTTATTACTCACCAATAAATGCTAATTTTTCTCCCTAGGGATAGATTAGATAGTTAGGTTTTTCTTATTGTATGTGATTTGGCTGTGTTTAAGTCTAAGACGAGAGGTAAGAACCTATGCATCACGTTGTGACAGCTCATTGCATCTTGATCACCTTGCATTTAGCTAGGCACCTGCATTTCATAATTTAAGTCAAAATGCAAAAAACTCGATGGACCGGGCCACAACTGGTAAACCCTTTGTTTGTTACTTGACCTACGGTAGTCGGACCGCAAACCGGATGGATTCCCTATACCAAATGGTCAACGGGCTAGTTGGGAACATTGATTGGGGAGAATCCCTTACTTTTGTCGCCTACAAATTTCCAGGCCCCAACAGTTTCTACACTACGGGATCTGCCTATGGGAGGCGTAAGGCAGAAGTAGAAAAGAACACAAAATTTCTAAGGAAAAAGTTAACTTTCTGATTTTCGAAGTCTAAGGTTGGAAAGCGGAAGTCGAAAGTGCAGAAAAAGGATAAGGTCGAAAGATAAGTTTTCTTATTCCCAAGTTCTGCAATGAAGGGTGGAAAGGCGGAATGTGGAAGATGGAACCATGGATAGAGGTGTCTGTCATTTGATAGTTTTCCAATTCCCAAGTTCTGCACTGAAGGTTGGAAAGGAAGAATGAGGAAGGTGGAACCATGGATAGAGGTGTCTGTCGTTTGATAGTTTCCTGATTCCCAAGTTCCGCACTGAAGGGTGGAAAGGAAGAATGAGGAAGGTGAAACCATGGATAAAGGTTTGTGTCATTTTTTTTTTGATTTCTGAGTTCCGGGTGGAAGGTAGAAAGGTGGAGGGAGGAAAGGTGGTCAAAGAATTTCGATGAAAATTGGTTCTCCGATTTTTGAGTTTTGGGTGGAAGGCGGAAAGGCGGAGGGTGGAAAGGTGGTCAAAGGATTTCGTTGAATGTTGGTTCTCCAATTCCTTAGTTCTGGGCAGAAGGGAGGAAGGTTAATGTTCCATCATCTTTTGTGTTCTGATTTTCGGTTTCCGCGGGGCAAGAGGAGGAAGGAGGAAATGACAGGTTCATTGCAGAAAAGAGTTTCTGGTCACAAAATGGATCTTTCAAAGGGAGGAATGAATGTTACAGTGGTTTCTAAGCTTGAGAATGAATTCTGAACAGTGTGTTAATGTCCATGTGCTATGCTCGAAAGGAGAATAAGGGTTCTTGAAGAAAAATTTCTAATTTATCTGCATTATGGGGTATGGGGACGTGACATTGTGGTATCAAAGCGATGTAAGTCATGGACTATTAGCTATGTGAGCTATGGGTACGTTACATATTGGTATAAGAGCAGTAGGTTACAGAACTAGAGTCTAGGCCTAATGGGGCCAAGTTGAACAATTAAAAGAGGAAAATTACCCTTTTATACCAACATTGTACTACACTACATATTGGTATTAGATATTTGGTTGCAACATTGGGCCTAGATGGCCCAAGATAAATGGTTGCAAAAAGATAAAGTTGTAGCAGGATATGATGTTATTTAGTAGAACCGCTACACTTAGCCAACCCGACTAAATGTCCTTGGTAGCACTCGATAAAGAGAAAAATTCAAATCGATGGTGAACCCGATTTCATAAAGGATTCCGCACCCATCATCTTCTATTAATGCACTTGCTAGTTAGCCAGAAAAATGGATTGACAACCATTGGATCTAGATCAATTGTGGATCTCAAATAGATTAAAGCATATTTCATAAATTATTGTTCCTGTTAAAGTTTTCTTTGTCCACTCTAGTTCACCCATTGAAATTGTTATCAACTATTGATCTGCTTGAGGATCAACCTTGTCTATTGATCTTCAATCTCCTTCATGGCGATTAGTTTTCGAATTTGCAGTGAACAGTGAGTAACTGATTTTTTTAAATTCTGAGATTGTCTAACAATGGTGTTTTTAAAACATTTTCCAGATTCATAGTGCAGATTGAAAAAAAATTGGTTTTGGCCCGACCAAGTACAGCAGCACCAAGAAGATCAACATTATGAGTGATGCAAAGGATCCCCAAGAGCTCTAGGAAGAGGCTATGAGGGAAAAAATTCAGGTTAAGAATGCTAAAATAGAATTCGATGGGAGGAGAAATCAAGAGAATTCCCCATATGTTGCAGCCACCATAAGGAGCCTAAGGGTGGAGTTACAAAGTTACAGAGAAAACAACAAAAGAATGGTTAAAGATCAGGATGATAAAAATCAGTTGGCTGCAACCATACTACATATTTTGATAGACATCCAAAAGTAGATAAACTCTGGGCATCAAAAAACAAATACAGAAGGGAGTAGGAGAAATTCCCGCAAGAAGAATGTGAAGCTTGACCAAAGGAAGAAAGGTTTCAAACCTTCTCACTTCTGAAATCAGCAAAGGAATCCATCACAAGCTATGACTAAGCCAGACATAATGATGGGATACAAGACAAGGAAACCATTCCAATGTTGGGGATGTGGAGGAGACCATATTATTAAGTTATGTCCACATCGGAAGGGGAATTAAATTCAAGTCCACAATACCCAAGGAGCTGAAACTGTGGGTTAAGAAGCAAGGGACGTTCCTGGAATTTATGTAGTGTTAGAGGACCGCCAGGCAGATCATCAATAAATTGTGGTTGAAGTTGAGAGTAAGAGTGT
>LPNX010467986.1:88371-188835 GCA_001517045.1 Pseudotsuga menziesii | reverse complement strand
TAGTTTTTTTCTTTTCTTCCTCCAAAATTAAAAAATATTATTTTATTATTTTAACTATTATTTTATTAGTTCATTTTAGGAGGCCCATTTTGAGTTGAATTTTCCTCTAATGTCTTTTGTACATAAATAAATTGTTTGGTTGTTGATGTTATGTTCTGTTTTCAAGGTTTTAATGTTTTATTTCTATTAGTTATTTGTGATGCTGCTATTTGTTATGATTTCGTTAGTTTTCTTTGGTTTTGAATAAGAGGCAAGCTTTTGGATGCAATGGAAATATCAGGGTTCTGTCTTAACTGAAATCATGAGCAAAAAAGGGTTGTGTTTAAAGTGTAGAATATCTTCTAGCAGATGCATCCCAACAGGCAGTGCATACACTCGAAGTCTTGCTTAATCCCTGTAAATAACTCAGAAGCAAAAAGGTCTGAAGTACTATTTAGAGGCTCCATCCATCTCACAATTTAAACACCCAAGGGGGTGAAAGCACTAGACCCACGGAGAGGAAGCAGAGTGAGACAGTTTATCGTATATAAATGATCCCATGCCATGAATTAAGAAAAGGGCTAAAGCTCTTAAGAATCACTTCCACTGAAAGAAACAAGACATATTAGAGCCAAATTCCAAAAGGCATAATCTCAAAGCATAAAGCACCAAGTCGCCACAAGATCCTCTCCGTCCGTGAATTGAAACATGAAATATATCATTCACACAAAAGGACACTATGGGATAGAGTATCTTGAATTAAAATTCAGTAAGAAAGGCCCGCAGAAGGACTCATATCAAAGGAACTAAAGTTCAGAAAACATAAAGTACAAAGTGGCATGGGGATGAGGAACAAAAGGATAACACTGTTCACTTTCTGTCACAATCCTGTGGTGTCAAAGCTGTAAACCCCAAAGGATAGGTAAAATGAACCTCATTTATTTGGCCTACGAAGAGTTATTCAGACCTGAAACGCTGCTGGTGTTACCTTTTCCTGAAAAGATAGACTTCAACTAAAATAATTTAATGCATGAGCTCACTGGTTTAGGGATGCAGACAGCTTGAAGAGTTCAGTCTTATTCATACAGTCTTAGGCTTAGAAAGAAAAGTTAATTTAGAAGTCTGGGGTTCACCAGGTAGTCGCCAATTGTTGCACCTACAACAAGTTCCCAAAATTCAAAAAAATTTTGGGGCCCTCCTTTTCTTCAAGTTAGTGAGTTCTTTTCTTGGTTTCATTTTTTGATTTTAGCTTATGAAGGTTGAAGTGCTTTCTCGAGTCTTGAATGCTGTAAGTTGAGTGGTTTCTCATAGTTTAAATGCTTGAGGATTTCCATCTTGATCGAACCCTTTGTTGTTTTGCAAAACCTTTTGGAACCTCCATTCAAAGTTTCTTGTATCGGAAGATTTTCATTTGACTGCCCGACCATTGCGGGCGTCCTCTGGCTTCTAGTTTCTCTTACCCGTCCCGCCGTTGCGGGTGGCTTCCAGGTCATCATTTTCGGTTGTCGGGCCGACGTTTCGGGTGCCTTCGAACTTTTGATTGTTTCTATCCCGAGCCCGCCGTTGCGGGTGTTCTCCAGATCCTCCAAATCTTTTGCCACGCCGCTGTAGCGGGTGCCTATCGACTCTTGTTTGGCTTGGTCGCGCCGCCGTTGTGGGTGGTCTTCAAGTCCGCATGTTTTCGTTTCACAACCGCCGTTGCGGGGGAGGCCAGACTCTTGGTCGTCCGACCAAGGTTTCCGCCGACACCCGATATGGGATTCTCGTTCGCGGGTTATTTGTAACTGACCGGGCGAGTTGGGACTGGAGGTGGTCCGCCGTTGTGGATGGTATGAATCTTGTGCCTCCCGACATAGCTTTTGGAAAAGCCCCGATTGATGTGACTCCTCGTACGTGTGGCGTTGTTCATATATACATAGCGACAAGCGGGTTTTTTGTATTGTTTTCGATCGCTGTCGCGGGAAGTCGAGTTGTCGCGTTTCAAAAGGATCGAAGGGTTAGCTGTCACTGTATCGGTTTCCAGGTGGCGAGGGCAGATCTCCAACTGTCATTAGCTTGATCACTGCGTTGATTTCCAAGTAGGTGCATCTCGTCCTTCATTTACGTTTAACGTTTGTTGGTTTTTCACCGAGTTTTGGGGCCCCGCGTTTTTTTTTTTCTCGTCTAGCTGGGATTTTGGTTTGCTTAGATCATTTATTCTCTTGACCTAGGGTGAGGGGGGAGACGTTTTCTTTAACCCTTTTAAGCCTTTTCTTTCTGCCCGTAGTAGTTGATTGCGCGCTAGGGTTGGGGGTTTTTGAGGCGCAGACGGCCGTTACGCCGTCTGCGCCAGGCTTCGGTATGCGGTTGCGATGAGTAGAGACTGCGTTGTTGGTGAATGTTTAGGGGTCGAGTTTGCACTGGCCGCAGTTGCCATGTTTTTTTTCCTAGTTTTCTTTTACATTCCGGGGTTGTGCGCCGTCTTGGTGGGAAATTATTGGTAGAACCTGGGACTGGCTCGGCCGGGATAAATAGGGTTGAGAGGATTGTTTTTGACAGTGTCGCCTTCTCTCTGTGGCCCATGTTGATTGAGCTTCCTTTCGCGATCTAGTTTTTGCTGTTGGCCGCCTAAAATCCCAGTTAGGGTCGAAAGACGGTGTCACTGGTAACGCGGCTTTCATTGAGGATAGCGTGGGTCGGTTTCGATGAGGATACCTTATCCTGAGATGGGGTCGTTTCTTGCCAAGGTGGGTGAGAGTGTTAGCAACATAATATTTTCTTCGACGCTGGTCGCTTGCGTTTCTGTCGCAATGGGCATGTCGGGCTGTAGGGATGAAGTGTCGACTGATTAAGCCTGAGGCTGTTATTTTTCTCTTCTCGTGTGATAGGCAGTGGAATGTTAATTGCATATTGCATCTACATGTAGCGTGCACATAGTGCTTCGATATATCACTTTCAAAAAAAAATGACAAGCCTCATAAGAGCATGGGTTGCATGCCAACACCAATATGACTGATAAATTGATGCATGTGAAATAAATCATAAGGCAATTCGTCCATAAGACCTGGTGAATATATGTTACAGTAAACATTATCATGCTAACAACATATTGCACAGCACTTCATGTTAGTAAATTGTTCAGTATGAAAGCTTAAAGTTTGATTGCATGCACTGATATAATTCTGATACACCTAAAAGGGAATGAACTGCTGCACAAAGTTCACAAATTTGGATTAATTAATACTATGATGTTGTGTATTGCAGGAAGATCTTAAAATGTCTAAGAGACAGAAAAAGAAGGCCCCAGCAGTAGAGGAGGTTCCTGCAGCAGAAGTAGAAACAAGAATTGAATACATTTATGAGGACACCCAATGTGTCATAGGGGTGGAGCCTAAGTACAAATGGGGAGATGTTTACAGGATGATCTCCCGCAGGGAAGTCCTAGATATGGGACTTGAGGAGGCACCCATCTATGCCAATATAGAGAGATCAGCCATTATGAAGGTCGCCACCAGACCAGAGCTATTCCCGTTCTCTGAGTTAATGAGATGGGTGCTACCGCATACGAACCATAATTCAATGCTCATCTGTAACATCGAGGGCCAGGGCTATGCTGCATTTAGCCCTGGATATGTAGCTTTAGCTTATCATCTACCAGAGCCTCAGCTTTTCCTTACGAATGAATGGCTGGACGGCCTCCGGATGGACCTTGTAGAGACCTTGAAAAGAATGCTCTTACCTGGGAAGATCTTCCGACATAGAGTGACTGAAGATTATGACACCGCCAGTCTCAGGCCCACTTACAGATTCATAGCTTTAATGCTAAACATAATTTTCAGGAGGGCAAATGGCAGACTGTTCAAGTTTGAATGGATACCCCTAATGTTTTTTGTAGCAACAGAAGGAACCATTTTCAATTGGGCGAGCATAGTGTCAAGCAACCTCTCCTCTTGTGTGGATGCAGCTTTGGAAGGAAAGGAACGAAGAAGATCTGAATTTTACATGAGCTCCATTCTAATTGACTGCATACTATGCCACCAGCCTTTCCCCGGGCTCAAATGTGTTTTGGAGAAGGATAGGATGCCCGTATATGCAACATATAGACTACTGGGAGCTCATCAATACCATACTTACTATAGAGAGATCTGTGAACAGTTTATCATGCCTCTGCACACTCTCATATTCTGAAAGGAATGCAACTGCATGTCAGAAGAGGCCATGCAGGTCATAGAGGAGTTTGGTGACTACTTCTTGACAGAAAATTGGATGTATTTGAGGATGTTTGGTGGGTCAAAGACCCCTTATCTGTTGCCCAAATACGCAACAGATTATATCATACACAAGGAAGCTGTCAGACAGGTGTATATAGATGGAGTTGGTCATTTCCTATTCCAGAAGAAGAAGTTTGCCTACCCTCCTCTGCCATTCAAGTTAGGTAGTTGCAGCTTTGCAAATTTGAAACAAGCTCCTGAATTTATATAGGAACTAGAAAGGTTCCATTTTGGGGAGAGGATCTTTAGACGGAATGATACTCACGAGAGAATGGCTGAGCACTGCAGGAAACACAAAGTATTTTATGAGTACACTCATCATTTTGACAAGGATGAATCTGTTTTCAGGAGGGCCCCTAACATGACAGCGCTCGGTAAGAGGTTCAAGCCAAAAGGTGGATCTGAGCAGGAGAAGGCTGAGCAGGCTAAGGCTGAAGAAACAGCCAAAAGAATAAGGGAAGAAGCCCAGAGACTGGAACAAGAAGCTACAGAATGGATCTAGAAGGGAGAATAAGAAAAGAAGAAAGCTGCCCAGGAAGCAGCCGAAAAGGTAAAGGAAATAGCTAGAGAGGCAGAGGAGGCTGCTAAGCAAGCAGCTGAAGAAGCTCAGAGGAAACTGGATGAAGAACTTCGACAACAGGAAGCCGAGAAGACAGAGTTGGCGCAACAACAGGCTTCTGGATCACAAGCCGAGCAAAGCCAGGGTGAGGAAAACCTTGAGATACAAACTCCCCAAGTACCTACTCATGTCACCCCTACAACTCCCACACTCCAGTTAGTACCCTTTACATAGAAGAAAGGGGAAGAGGTGCCTGATTTCAGTACAGTATACTATGACAGGGCCACCAAAAGGATCATGAGGAGAACCGAGATGAAAATAGAGGCAGAAGGGATGGCCAGTACCATGATAACCGACAAAGCTGTGATGGTCGGAACAGACAAAGATCCAAGGTTTGTCATCAGGGCTGGGAAGGCAGCCCTACATGCTACGGAGGATAACATAGACCGTATGATGGTAGAGATAGAATCCTCCAAGAAGACCACTTCTCATCTCAAGGACACCTTGAGAAGGGAAAGAGAAGAGGGAAACAGACTAAAAAGAAAATACGAGCATGTACTTAAGGAGATGGAGGTCACAAAGCATGAAATTCATGCTATCCAGCAGGAAGCACAAGCAAAAGAAACAACACAAGAGGCCTTGAATAAGGCACATCAAGAAATTCAGGACTTGAAAAGTGAAAGGGAACAAATGAAGACACAGATAGAAGAACTGATGGAGCAGCAGGAGGACATCTACGAATCTAATAACTTATATGTTAGAGAGCTGAAAGAGCAGCTAGAAGCAGCCAAGGAGCAGCAAGTAGATCTGCAGCCAGTCAAAGAGCACATCTTGGCTCAGAAGGCTAGGATGCTGCAACTACAAACGGCCCTGGAGGAAGAAAGGAGTCAAGTCCTGCAGATTGATGGCAGGCTAGATGAAATATTAAATACAGCATCTTATTTTGTGGACAAATCACAAGACATTCTGGAGGTGCTAACTTCGAGGATAACCAGAGTAGAAGATGATCAAGAAGTCCCAGCTGAGCTACCAGTTAAAGATAAGCAAGCTTTGAAGCGGGACCATGATCTGATCGAGTTTGCTATTATTACTGCAGAGGACTTTCAGAAGACAGTGAAGAAAATGAAGGGAGCATGCACAGAGTTCTTTAGAAGAGCCCTTGTCACCTATAACCGTTGTCAAGTGGAAGATGAACATAGGCTACACGAATTCCCTGATCACGATACATTTGCGGGGATGTTGCAGACAAGGCAGCAGGAGGAAGAAGCCAAGGTACCATGTATCAGAGCCATTGATGAGCCGATCCTGAGAAATGAAATTGGACACACAGCCATTAGTATACAGCTCTTGGAGGAACAGGTGTTCTTGAACAAGGCCAGAGTAGAGGCTATTCGGAACCAAGCAGATAAATTCGAGCTGAGTATACAATTCTTGGAACCCCACTCATTTGAAGGACTCGCTGCTGAGGCAGTAGCGTGGAGGAATTTTTTGGAAGGCCAAGCGGGATCCTCCTCATAAGAAGGACCGGTCAACTTTTGTGTAAATTATTATTTTGTAAAAGGTTGTAGGAAAATGAAGCGTTGGGAAGCCCAAAGGTCACTTTGGGCAGCCCAACCATTTTTTTTTATTTTGTATAAAACTAGGGAAGAGAGACAAGAGAATGGGGGGATTTTTCCCAGTAACACTGGATGACCTATTGTAAAGAAGAACTATTTCCTTTTTGCAATAAAGATTGTAGTTTGCCTGTTGGAGAAAGTGCTGTGGAATTTTCCAAATGGTGTGCAATGGATGGCAGGAAAATGAACTATTTTGTTTTTCAGCATATGTCCATGAATTGTGAGATCGTTCTAACTCTATGACTTATGTCTTGTTGAATGATTTCTGGTTATTTTGTGGAAAATTCACTTATAGTAATGCTGGTGCTTCACATAACAGTTAGCTATCTAATTGTTGGAATAATTTCTCTTTCATCTGTTGTAAATACAAGTATCAGCTACCTATAATTGTGTTTATCATACATGTAGTTAATGCATTACTAAATCATAATCATGTTGGCTCCCCGGGGATAGGTAGTTAGTGTTTAAATAGATTGGTTGTTTGTTTCCTGGTTGCATATGTGGTTCAGATGTTGTGAACATAAGACAAGAGGTAAGAACCTGCGCAACACATTGTGTGGTTCCCGACATCCTTATCACCCTGCATTGGTTTAGATAGGCATATGCATTGCATATTAAGTCAAAATACAAATTCCGGTGGACCGGGACGCAACCGGTAAAACCCTTTTTGTTACTTTGACCTACGGTAGCCAGACCGTAAGCCGGACGGATTCCCTACACCAAACAGTCAACGAGCTAGTTGGGAACGTTGATTGGGGAGAATCCCTTACTGTTGCCGCCTGCGAATTTCCAGGCATCAACACACAGGTTGGAGAATTTGAAATGGATGAGGTAATCCTAGACTTAGGATCAGAGGTAAATGTTCTGACTAATCAGACATGGGAATAGATGGGTAGCCCTAATTTAACCAGATCGCCTATCCATCTGAGATTAGCTAATCAACAGAGGGTATCACCACTGGGTCGATTACCACAAGTTCCAGTTGACATTGACAGAGTTTGCAGCTCTGTGGACTTTGAATTTATAGAAATCATTGGCAATAGTAGACCATATCCAGCATTACTAGGCATTGATTGGGCGATCGGTAACATGGCCATTATCTACCTAAAGAGAAGACAAATGACCTTTGAGGATGCGCAGATCTGGGTCATCACACCATTGGATCCTCTTCAGGGTCCTAGATACATTGAACCTATCCGAGCAGAGGAAGAGGCATGTAACATGGAGAGTCTCTATCAGATGACTGCGAACCAGAGTGAATACATCAATCCAACCATAGAAGGGAACATTAGTTTGCGATGCGACAACTCATGCGCATCGGATTCGGATGTTCGTCTAGAAAACTGGTAGAACAGACTTTACGAAGTCTCAGCGTGTAGATGTGCGTATATGACTAAGCCACTGCAATGGATTGGCGCAGAGACTAATGAGACTCCATCATTTCATGGTCTAATAGATATCCAGGACTTTCTCCTGCAGTTTGAACAACAAGTTCCTCATGAGCAGAGGATCGCAGCTATGGACCTTGCAGTATGAGCCACACCTGGAAGATGGTGGTATGCACATAAAGAGAATATAGCATCATGGGATGATCTTAAGCGATTGATGGCGATCAGATTCTCTACTGATAGGGAGTATGTCCAGCAGAAATACACAGGAGAAAGTGACCCCAGGTCACATATTCAGACTTATGAACAAAATTGGTCAGACATTCCCGAGGATGAATGGGTTCATCGATTCATTCACACTTCAGACATAGTTCCAAGGAACTGGTACACAGAGACTGAATTGCGCAAGGGAACGACTACATGGCCACTTATGATAGACATATTTCTACTCACGTTCACTTTTGAATCTGAGTATCCAAGCGTTGATCAGGCCCTAGATGTAATAAAGATTAAGATATTTGAGGACTGCACCCTATCAGTACATACTCAACCTGAGTGGGCCATCTAGTTAGAAGATGCGCTCAAGTGCTATAACTTCACAGCAGAACCAGAGGATGAGGATGAGGATCCTCGCAACATCAACATTCCAGAGTCAGAAGGGACTCGTGATGTTGATGGACCAAAGCTAGAGACTCCAACTATCATCGAGCCTATTAAGATTAAGAAGATCAACATTAGCACAGACACAGAACCAAAGTTTTCATCCATTGGAGACTATTGGAACGATGAAACGGTAGGACACATTGCAGATCTGTTACATGACTACCAGGACTTATTCCCCACTAAGTTCACAGAGATGAAGGGAATAGTTGGAGACTTGGGAGTAATGAGGATACCATTGAAAGAGGATGCCAGACCAGTCAAGCAGCATTCATATAGATTAAATCCAAGCTATAAATAAAAATTTAAGGATGAGATTGATAAGATGCTAGTAGCAAGCATCATTGAGCCCGTAGAAGAGAGTGAATGGGTTAGTCCCATGGTTGTGCAAGAGAAGAAAACCAAAGGAGAAATCAGAATCTATGTCGATTTGCACAAACTCAATGATGCATCACTTCATGATCCATTTTCGACACCTTTCACTAATGAAGTGTTAGACAATGTGGGAGGATAGGAGGTCTACTCCTTCACTGATGGCTTTTCAAGATATCACCAGATCAGAATCCACCCAGAAGATCGACATAATACCACTTTTGCAACAGAATGGGGCTCATTCCAGTATACGGTAATGCCCTTTGGTATTAAGAATGCACCAGCTATCTTTTCTAGAGTAGTAGTTGCTGTATTTAAAGAATACATCCATAAATTCCTAGAGGTTTATTTTGATGATTGGACTGTATTTGGATTAATTGACAAACATATAGCTGATTTAAGACTGATGTTAGAGAAATGTAGGCAGTACCAGAATTTTCTGAACTTAAAGAAATGTATATTCTATACACCATTTGGTATTTTTTTGGGTCACATTGTCTGTAGACAAGGCTTGATGGTATATCCCACAAAGATTGCCATCATTTTAAATCTTCCAGCACCCAACTCAGTCAAGCAGTTGAGGACAGTGCTCGGTCATACCGAGTACTATAGAAAATTTATCGAAGGTTATGCAAAGATCACAACACCTATGGAAAAGCTGTTAAAGAAAGACGTAAAATTCCTATGGAATGAGGAATGCCAGAAAAGCTCGACACCCTTAAAGAGAAGATGGTTACAGCACCCATCTTAGTATTTCTAGACTGTACTAAGCCATTTCATGTACATGTGGATGCATCTGGCAGCGCACTAGGGATTGTTTTAACGTAGCCAGGAGAAGGAGGTATCGATCACCCTATCGCATACTCAAGCAGAAAACTATCCACCACAGAAAAGAACTACACCACTACGGAAAGAGAAGGATTAGCCATGGTGTATGCTCTACAGAAATTCAGGTACTACCTATTGGGTGCCTCATTCAAGATGTTTACTGACCATTCCGCGTTGAAGTATTTGGTCAATCAGCCAGTGTTAGGGGGAAGAATCTGCAGATGGTTACTCCTATTTCAGGAGTATGATTTTGAAATCATTGTGAAACCAGGAAGATTGAATGTCAGACCTGATCATTTATCGTGGATAGACTTAGGAGAAGAGCCAAGTAACCTAGAGGACAACTTGCCCAATGCGCAGTTGTTTTCTATTCAGATCACAAATGAGTACTATGCTGATATTATTCACTTTCTCACTACAGGATGGGAACCTATTGAGTTTACCAAGAAGCAAAAGAAACAGCTAGCTATCAAAGCAGCAGACTTCACTTTGATTGCGGGACAATTATATAAGTTAGGTCTAGACGAAGTCCTGTGCAGATGCGTCATGCCGCACGAGAAAGAGGCCATTATCAGAGAAGCACATTCAGGTATCGCAGGAGGTCATTTCGCAGGAAAGCCGACTGCACAGAAAATCTTGACTGCAGGATTATGGTGGCCTACTTTGCATAAGGATACTAAGGAATTTTGCAGATGCTGTGATATGTGCCAAAGGGTAGGAAAACCTTCACGGAGAGATGAAATGCCACTACGACCACAGATTACACTGCGCACATTTGAAAAGTGGGCTATAGACTTTGTGGGTCCTATCAACCCACCAGGAAAATGAACTGGCATGAGATACATCATCACAAGAACATAATACCTCACCAGATGGGCAGAGGCTAAAGCAGTAAGGAATTGTGATGTTGCTACAGCTACACAGTTCCTCTTTGAAAACATCATTAGTAGATTTGGATGCCCAGTAATTTTGATGAGTGATCAAGGCACACATTTCTTGAACCGCACCATTGAGGCCTTGACAGAATAATTCCAGATACAGCACCATAAGAGCACTCCCTACCACCCACAAGCTAATGGTACGGTGGAGGCCTTTAACAAGATTTTAGAAAAAGTTCTTACTAAGATCTGCAACAGCCAAAGGAATGATTGGGACCTCAAACTTAATGCTATATTATGGGAGTATAGGACTACATGCAAGAAACTTACAGGACACACACCTTTCAGCTTGGTGTATGGACAGGAGGTTGTTATGCCTATGGAGTATATTCTTCCCAGTTTAAGAATTTCTCAGATCACCAAGATGGCTGATACAGATACGGTGAATGAAAGGATAGCACAGTTGCTTGCCTTAGAGGAAGATAGGTTCATCGACAGATTCCATCAGAAAGTACAGAAAGCACGAGAAAAATATTGGCATGACAGACACATTAAGAGTAAGACTCTTCAGATCGGAGACCTAGTACTCCTTTATGATAGTAAGTTTATTAAGTTTCCATGGAATTTCAAGACGCATTGGTTGGGGCCATATCAGATACAGCAAGTTACAGAAGAAGGTGTCGTTCAGCTCAGCAAACTGAATGGGGAGCTTCTTCCCACGTTGATTAATGGTAGTAGGCTTAAGCTCTATAGTGACAGCCACTCCACCTCTCCACCTTAACTCAGAAATCTATGAGAGTGCAGATGTCTAGTGTAGTTGAAAGGAGGCATCGCACCGGTAGTTAGTCTGCACCGGCAGGTAAAAAGCATTCGCATGAGGAGAGTATTTCAAAAAAAAAAAAAACTATTAAGTTTGTTTTGTACAGGTGATGCGGTGTGACATCACAGTAAGGTGATGATTCCCCGTGCCACATAGACACTTTCGAGAAAACATAGAGGGCCAGTCAATTCTCCTTCTGACAGGTAGTTAATGAAGAAATGATCGGTATACCTTACCATAGATTTGGCAACAGCATAATAAATTTTCCAGATTTAGTAAATCTTCGACAAGACCGGCACCCACACACAGGTTTCAAGGGAAATTTGATCGGATTTCAGCATTTAATGAGGATCACGATGACGGGTGTAGTCTCATCCATGCAATTAATACCACCGACGGGTTCAGCCTAGATGACCGTTGCATCTGGGGTTATCACCTTCAACATAAAAGCAGAGATCATTCATTCAGGACGGTTACTTTTGCAAATATCTGAGAGCTATAGAGTAAGTTGTTAAGTTTTCCCTCTACAAAGCTAATTTTGCTATAGAGTGCTATGATTTCCCTATTTTACAGCCATTGCCAATCCAGAGTATTGCACCAAGTGGGTTCTATCCAAGGAGGAACCTTTAGAAGACATTTTGAGATGATTCGAGCGTGGAGGCCTTGTGTCCGCTATGACGACACCACCCAAGGGTATGAAACCAAGTTCATCACAGGTCAAACAGCTGCCAAGGATGAGGAGTCAACCGCCAGATGTAGAAGATGTCATCAAATTCTTTGTTGTAGAGAAGCAGGAAGACGCGAAGATCATTGAAGATAAGAAAACAGAGTAGAAGACTGACGAGGAGAAAGTACAGCAGGAGAAGCCCATTCTTAGTGGCTTGAGGACGAGCCACAAGTAAGTGTTAGGGGACTATTGGAGTAGGGTCCCGCAGCTACAGAAGAAGCTGCCATTTTGGTGGATAGACAGTTTTGATGAAGATATAATGATAAGGTAAAGCTACGACGCCGTAGCATGTTTCTAGCTGCAGATCAGAGACGAAAACCGTGACTATCGGGATAGAGAAGTCAAAGAAGACGACAGTACCTAAGCAACTGAGAAGAGAGAGCTCACCCACTACATTAAAGGCAGAAATGAAGATATGAGGGCTTAGCTACCCTCATAAAGGAAAAGGAGCAACGAGGCCGAGGTATTGAAGACGAAGGATAGAAAACGGGAAGCGACGCCCAGTACCCATGGTCAGCACCGGGAAGCATGGAATACTGCAGAGAGCAGTGGTGTGACGGAAAGTGGTAGTTCGAGTACAGATAGACCGACTGTCATAGTTAGGGTTTTTGGGTTACTGTTGGGACAGGCCCACAGTGTTGTAAAGGTGAGACCTTTGGGCTTCCTATAAAGGGATGTAAACTATATTGTAAAAGGTTAGCTAGTCAGATAACCTGTAGCTATTCAGACAGTTAGCTCGTCTGAGAGTCCAGTAGTCTGTTAGCTCACAGTTATTTTGTATTGTAACAGAGTCGAGCTCTAGTTCTGCTATTCAGTCCATAGTTACCTTACTATAACCAGTAGCCAATTCCAGGAATATGTATGTAACAATCCAAAGGGATTGACAGAGAGAGAGAGAGAGAGAGAGAGAGAGAGAATATTGTAAGAAGGAAATATAGAGAAAGAGAAGAGATCTAAGAGAGAAGGGCTCCAGGCTGTGTGCAGAGTTACCCAGAAGATCTTGAGCTGTATATGAGGTGTAGCAGAGCTGTGTTTACTTCCCCGAGTTATAATATATAAACACAGTTCTGTGGACACAGCTTCTACCCTGGAAGTGAACCACGTAAAACCAGTGTGTTATGTGATTATTTCATGTGATTGTGCTTTACTTAGTTGTTATCTGTTATCTGTTACATGAATGTTGTATCTCAGTTAGTAAATGTCTATATGTCCTCAGTCAGTTACAACATTATTGAAGGTTAAAGGTGAACTTACATGTATCAAGCGTTTGCATATGAGTTTATCAGTGCTTGTTTCACACAGTAATAATTCATTCTGTTAAAGTGTTTCCAGTATACCTATTCGGCCAGTTAAGTATAGTTGAGGTAGAGTGTGTTGAACTATGGAAGCTCAAGTCAAAGTGTTTAATATCTTGTTGAAATTTAGCCAAGTCATTCCTCCCAGTGAGATAGCCTTGCAGACCGCGAGGGTCGCAGTGGGTCGTACTATAGAATATATCGCATTGACAGTAGGCGATATCGCACAGTCAGAGGAGTTGCGGTGTGATATATCACAACTCATGGGTTAAGTAGAAGGGAGAGTTGCGCATCGCCCGTGTTGCTACGATGTGATAGGAGTCTTTCCCCTATCAGAACCCGTGAGTAAGAGAGAAGCACGCGTCACAGAGATATCTCGCTGGCTAAGAGAAACTGCGAGACCCCAGGATGCTACAGAACCTAGTCGAGGAAACTTGAGTCTTTGGCAAACCCATTAGAATCACTTCGGGTGAAACTTCAGGCTGCTCCACAGTTTGTCGCCAAAAGGGCCAGTGAGCTAGGGGTGTTGTTGGTACATTACAGTAAACCCGGGTCTTCCCATAGCAAACCAACACTGATGCATGAAATCGAGGACTTGGAGGAGTTTTGATTCAATACAACCACTTAGTGGAATCCCAGGAAGAGTTCCAGATTGTGCCATTGGAAAGAGGAAGGTGTAGTAGAGGCACCATGATCCTAATGAGGCTACGTGGGAGATGGAGGATGCCATGTGATTGGAAAATCCATTTTTGTCCAATTTTGTAGAGCACCGAGGTAGTGCCAGTGTATCATTTTTGTTCAAGTTTGTAAAGCACTGAGGACAGTGCTATTGTAAGGGGGAGGGGAATGTAACACCCCAGTTTTGACCCCATGGTATAAAAATTGTACATGATGTATATATTGCATTTAGAATCATGGAAAGGACCTCAAAACCAAGGCCCTTCCATTGAATGATGTTTTTTGTATAGGTGATCAAGGTAAATACCTATGGTTATGGTGATGGTCATGCAAAATATGTTTTTGATATATCATGTAATTATGCAATTAATAAAAAACCACAACTAGATATGCACTGCAACATGAAAGATATGGGGGAATGATT
This sequence comes from Pseudotsuga menziesii, assembly GCA_001517045.1. Classification (NCBI taxonomy): domain Eukaryota; kingdom Viridiplantae; phylum Streptophyta; class Pinopsida; order Pinales; family Pinaceae; genus Pseudotsuga; species Pseudotsuga menziesii. Next base: position 174,361 of record LPNX010467986.1, on the reverse strand, counting down.
TGATAAGGAATAGGGAGGGGAGTTAGTCAAACTCTTGATCCAATAGGGTGAGACCAGAGGTCAATGGGGGAACCCTTGAACCCTGCACTCAATCATTAATTTCTTCCAGAAGTTGGTTGATGCATTTAATGCCTTGGGCAGAGCAGAGCATGGAATTCTGATTACATGTCTGATAAATCCTACAAGTCTACATTTTGGGAAGTCGCATTCTTGCTTCTACAGCAAGTAATCACGTGGATGTGTGCCATTTCGTCCTTTCTCTTAGTCACGAAAAGGTTTTTTTGTCATTCTGGGTGGAGAAGGGATCAGTTTGAGGATACACACTCAGTCATTCACGCATGGTTGTTGGGAAAGCACGTTCATTTTGGAGATGCACATTGTTTTTGGTTCACTACCCTAAGTCACGGAAGAGTGATTTAGTTTTGTTTATGTTTTTTCCTCATTCTCCGTGGTGGAGAAACTTGTTTGTATCACTAATTGAATGGGAAGTGGAGATCTCTAGATTTTATGAGAGTGTAGTCCTCTATGGTTTCCCCGGTTTTGTTGTTCAGTATCTCATTGTTCAGCACAGTTTGTATTACTCTCTTGAGTCACAAAAGGTGTTTCTATGGTGGTCTCCTCTATTACTCAGTGAGTGGAGCGTATTTTATAGTGGTTACATTGGTGGATTGTTGTGATGTGCATCCTTGTTTTGGTCTGAAAGACATAGGAGTGGAAGAGGCCCAGAATTGTCTTATAAACCTAGTGAAGAGAGGAACCTCACAGACAGATCTAGAGGGGCTGGAAAATCCTTTATGCACACCTGGAAGAGCACTGGAAGGGAATCTATGGGATAAGGGAACTCTATAGCAGTGAAGGGAATACTTCCTTTTGTTGGGTGTGTAGGTATTGTGGGAGGAAAAAATTGGTAGATCTAGTGTAGGTGTCCATAGATTTATGGTTGAGCTCACTAGCGTAGCAACTCTTCCTCCCCACTGCCTTAATAGCTTGAGAAACCCAACTGGTAGTTGGTTTGGTTGAGTCTTGGTGTGCATTTGACCTGTGAACGATTCATTTCCTTAGTATCCTGTGAATGATGGCTTAGATGTGTAGCATGTGAAACCCATATGTTAGCTTAGATATTCCTTAATGTGAATGTTGGCTTGACTGTGTACAACCTGTGAAACCTAGCAGTGTTTTGTATTATTGCCTGGATAGTCATGTTAAACCCAACTGTGAGGTGGCTTAACTGCGTGTTATGTTTTAGCTATGTATTAGTCTGTTGATCCCGAAATCCTTTTGGAAATCATGCCTAGATCGGGGGTGGCAATGGTGTTGAGAGGTTAATGAACACATTGGCCTATGGTTGGGTGGGACGTTGTAGCGACATAGCTAGTTGAGAGACAGCTTCATCACCAAGATAAGTATTATGTTATTCTTGTTGATGCAATATATTTGCTTATGAGTTATTATGATCATGTTGAATGATTATTGATGGTTAAGTAGAAGTTTAATTCTGTTATGTTTTTTTGCATTTTAATTATGTATATGCCTTGTGTTTTTTCAATGCATTTTTCCTAAGTTCATGGAGGATAGAATCCTGTTACAGAGTCAAAATGCATCTGACTTAGTGTTCCCACCCCTTGTAATCTGCTTGGGCAAGGAAGAAGACGGATGCCAGCAAATAGAAGTTGAATGCGGTAGAAAGTGTGTTTTCTGCACTTCAAGATCCACCCAGGGAAGGTGGAAAATAGGGGAAAAGACAAGGAATAATGTTGGTTTTAGCACTACAAGAGGCGAAGGGAGGAAGTGAAAAAGCGTAGAAAATTTCTAAGGAAAAAGTTAACTTTCTGATTTCCGAAGTCCGAAGTCGAAAAGCGGAGGTTGGAAGTGCAAAAAAAGGCTAAGGTCAAAATTTATGTTTTCTGATTATCAAGTTCTACACTGAAGGGTGGAAAGGTAGAATGTGGAAGGCAGAACCAAGGACAGAGGTGTCTGTTGTTGAATAGTTTTCCAATTCTCAAGTTCCACACTGAAGGGAGGAAAGGTGCAATGCAAAAGGAGGAACCATGGATAGAGGTGTTCGTTGTTTGATATTTTTCCAATTCCTAAGTTTTTCACTGAAGGGCATAAAGGAGAAATGTGGAAGGCAGAACCATGGATAAAGGTTTCCGTCGTTTGATAGTTTTTCAATTTCCAAATTTTGGGTGGAAGGAAGAAAGGAGGAGGGTATAGAGGTGGTTAAAGGATTCCTTCGAACATTGGTTTTCTTATTTATGAGTTTTGCATGGCAGGTGGAAAGGAAAAGGGAGGAAAGGTGGTCAAAGGATTCCGTCGAACGTTGGTTGTCTGATTTTTTATTTATGGGCAGAAGGAAGAAAGGCGGAGGGAGGAAATTTGGACAAAGGATTCTGTTGAACATTGGTTCTCTGATTCCTGAGTTTTGGGCAGAAGGAGGAAGGCAGAAGGGAGGAAGTTTAATTTTTTGTCGTGTTTTGTGTTCCAATTTCCCAGTTCCGTAGGGAAAAAGGAAGAAGGCGAAAATGACAGGTTCAATGCAGAAGAGAGTTTATGGTCACAAAATGGATCTGTCAAAGGGAAGAATAGATGTTACAATGGTTTCTAACCCTGAGAATGAATGTTAAAGAGTGTGTTAACGTCCATGACCTATTTTTGAAAGGAGAATAAGGGTTCTTGAAGCAAAGTTTTTAATTTATCCGCATTATGGGGTATGGGGATGTGACATTGTGGTATTAAAGTGATCTAAGTCATGGCCTATGAGCTATGTGAGATGTGGGTACATTACAGAAACAAGTGGAATAATCAAATTAGGAGTTTCCTTGATTTATTACTGACTCAAACATTGAAACTTGCTAGATTTCTAGAGTAGGTGTGCATAATAGGAAATAAATCAAACTTTTATTTATTACAGTAGAAAAATAAATATTAAAGGTATGATATGAAATCAATGGAATCCTTTAGAGACTGAATTAAATCAAGAAGACATCTCAAGAATGAAAGAGAAGAATGGATCCCAGAGAGGGGTTACAACATCCATGTGAAGAATTCTTAGGGGGGGCACCCGAAGGGGGCCTACCTTGTCGGCTCTGATTACGGAGCCTAACCCGATGGGATTTGTTGATGCCAGGAAAATTCCTAGGTATCGGTAGTAGGGATTTTCCCAGTAATCGATCCCAACTAGATCATTCACCGTTTGGTATGGGGAACCCATTCAGTTAGTGTCCTAGATACCGTAGATTTAAAGTTTGTTTAATTATTTTACCAGTTGTGGCCCGATCCACCGTTTATGTAGTTTTCTTTTAAAAGAATGAAATGCAAATTCCTAAACTAAATGCAGGTGACTGATGAGCAAGAACCTCACTAGAGATGTGTAGGTTCTTACCTCTCATCTTACCGCTCTTGCTCCTCAATCACTTCTACAAATATAAATCTAAGCAAAATAATTATATTCTAGTATATTCTAAACTAAAATAGCATATCCCCTTCAGGAGAAAATTTAGAAGAAAGAGAGTAATGTACTGTAATTATTCATAATGAATCTTGCAGATAATTGTTCCAATTCCATACACATAGTTACAGCAGAAAGATTCAGAAATATAGCGTTGAAATAATAAAGCATTCATTACTCAATTTGTACATAGAATTTTATATGAAATCAAAATCATTCATCATTAAAGAAATAGTTCATAAAAGTTAGAACGATCTCACAGTTATACAGAAACTCAATGGAAGTAATTCCAGATTTGAAACTCCACACAATCCATGCAAAACTTGTGTAGTCCTTTCCAAGCAAAATTTCCCTTGCTTATTAGCAGAAAAAATAGTTTTTCTTACAAAATAAACCATCCTTCTTATTCCAGCAAAAATTCCTTCTATTCTACCTCCTCCTTCTATTTATAATACAATTACCTATGACTTCTCAACTTCCTTGACCTTAGGAATTCCAAAATTTTGTCCTTTAGTGCTTTGCTTTAAAAAGAAACAATAAATTACACAAACTGACAAAGTGCATAAAAATACAAAATCATTAAGTGGGCCCAACCAAACTTGCAACATATTCACCCCATGCCCCTTCTTCCTTAGAAATATTTCGGTAATTTACTGGTTCCATCATTTGCACTGTCACCTCATGTGCGACTAGTTGAGATTCCATGCCTGTGACCTTTTCTGGAGTGATACCAAACAAATATTCCAATATTTAAATTTTGGTCGAAGCCTTTGCAATCCAAGTTTTAACATCATCTTCACTAGTGACTTCCAACTTTTGAATATACTACTCATCATCGTGTAATTTATCTTGTAGATACGTCATGAGCTGGTGTTTGTTCAGAAAATCATTTATTTTTGTTGTTGAAGCAAGCTAGAATCTCTCATGCGCTTGCTGCATCTTCTTATAGAACCATGTACACTTTTCTAAGGTCTTCTGAATTTCATTACTCAATCTTACCAAAGCCTTTCTACAGAATTCCAAGAGAGCCATTTTTATTTCAAGGCCTCCAACAGTCTTCTGAGGTAAGTGTTCAGGAAATGTCGAATTGGCTTCTACCCAAGTCAACTGGATTGTCCTAAAACTAAGATACTCTACCAAAATCTCCTTCACTCTTGTCTCTACTTTTTTCAACTTATGAATTTCACCCGCGAGATTTATTTGAGCTTGGTGTATGTTTCTCCGGATGGCCCAATCCTGGGCACGGAAAGGGCTGATGTCTGTATGTCTTTCATTTTCCACCTTAAGCTGATATTAAATAGATCTATTTTGTGTCACCAACTCCTCTACTTGGGTTCTCAAATCCCCCATTTGTTGGTGTGTTGCAGACTCTCTTGATTCTAGCTCCAAGATCTTAGCTTCAGAATATTTATTTTCTCCTTCCAAAATCATAACTTGTACTTCTAATAAATATTTCTTTGTTTCTAGAGCTTGGTACTCTCTTTGGAGTCTCTCTTTTTCTAATAGAGTGGCCTCATGTTTTCTTTTCATCTCTATTCCTTCCCCTATTTCCTTAACTAAAGTATCTTTGATTTTGAACATCTTTTCTTTATGATGTTCGACATCCTCTATCAGCCTGTCAACATTATCAGCCTTGGCTTGCATGGTTGCTATACTTATAGAGGATAAAAATTTAGGTTATTGATTAGTGCGTTCAACAACAATATTTTTAGTCACTGTGGCTATATCATCCTGGGTGCCAACCTTTAATCGATTCGATGATCTTCTAACAATAGTTTTATTTTCCTTATAAAAAATATGGTGTCTAAGCATGCTACTATGTGATGCTTAGATGCGGTGAAAGGAATGATTCCAATATCTGAAAGAGGAATGTGACCACTTATAATCATGCCACTTGAAAAATCAAGAGGGTTTATTGGGTCATTCTGAACTGCTTCCTAGTCCCTTTCTTCCCTAAGCTTGTCTTCCTCTTCCTTCTTCCTTTGTTTTTCGACTACTTTAGCAACTTCCTTTTGTTTTATATGTGCTTCTTCTTCCTTGAGACTGCTTTATTCTTCTTGTTGTCTCTTAGCATCCTCTTGTCATTTCCTTTCATCTTCTTCCTATTGTAGCTTCAAGGATTCTTCTTTCTTCTTTTTTGACTACTTCTCTATAGTGTTGTTTTTATATTTACCCCCTCTTTTGCTGCCTTTATTAATGAAATGTTTACTCAGCGCAGTCATATTTATAGTATTTCTATACACCTCTTCATCCTTATCAAAGTGGTGAAAGTATTCATAGCATACTCTAACATTTGTACAATGATATGAAACTTTTCCCTCTGCACCATTTATACCTAATATCTTCTCTGTTCGGGTACACAGGGTACTCCCAAAATACCAAACACTTAAAGCAACCACTTCACACAGACAGAGCACAAATCAAAACCCTCGAGAAGGAAATAGTCCACAACCCCAGCCAAATAGCTACTTAGAGCAATTTATTATGCAAAAGAAAGAAAGTTAGAAATGAGCTTCTCATAATCGATCAACTAGCCAAGGACCCTCCATTCTCTTTAAATAGATATCATGGACCAATTATGTGCTAAGCCACGAATCAATGGTAGGTATGATCTAAGAGAAGTTGAACGGTCGGATCACTTTATGTATAGAACATATTGTAACCGTCGGATTAGAATATTTACAAATTTATACTAATGCATCCTAAAGAAACACACTTTACCTAACGGATATATTAGACAAGTTGATCTTAACTAACTCCTAAGTGTCTAAATATCCTAACATCCCCCCTTAAGAACAACTTGGGATAGGATTGAAGGATTTAAAAAAGTGACAATATTAGGAGAAGGAAGGACGAATTAGAGCCTATCCCCCCTTAATGACACATTCCTAAACTCCTAACATAGATCGAAGTTTAGAAAACTTTGCCTCTGTAAGAGACTTAGTGAATATGTCTACAACTTTATCATCTGTAGGGAAATAGAGAATTTCAGGAACATGATCATAAACAATATTTCTGATGAAGTGCATGTGTAGCTCAATGTGTTTGTTGTGTGTATCTAGAACTGGATCTTTGGCAATCTTGATGGAACTTTGATTTCCAAACCAAGGTGAAGTAGGTTTCTGCTATTCAAATCCAAATTCTGAAAGGATCTGTCGAATCCATAAATCTTCCTAACTAGAATTAATTGTGGCTCGATATTCTGCTTCTGCTGAAGAAAGAGCAATAGATTGTTTTTTCTTACAAGCCCAAGTGACAGGTCCAAATCCCAGACTGAAAACATAACCTGCAGTAGAGTTTCGACCATCAGGGTCACCAACCCAATCTGAATCAGTGAAACCAACCAACAAAGGTGTCCCCCCTATACTATAATGAATCCCAAACTAAATTGTACCTCAAATATATCAAAGTATTATCTTTTATGCTTTCTAGTGAATTTCATGAGGTGTTTGCATATAACATGCAACATGACTAATGACAAAGGAAAGGTTAGGATGGGAATGAGTCAAGTATAAGAGACTACCAACAAGCTAATGATACAAGGTGGCATCTAATTTAGGGGAAGTACAAGTGGCAGAAATTTTGACTCCAAACTAGAAGGGAGAAGGGGTTGGTTTACAATATTCCATGTGAAAGCAACGAATAAGGCCACAAGCATACTTAGAATCAGAAAGAAAGATTCCTTCTTGGGTTTGCAATACCCGGAGACCAAGAAAATAATGCAAATGTCCTAAGTATGACATTTCAAAAATTTTCTTAAGATTGGCTTTCACATGGGTTAAAATTTTAGGGTCACTACCAGTAAGGACAAGATCATCAAAATAAAGAAAAAGTATGATGACATGGTTTCCTACTTTCTTATTATAGACATTAGGGTCAGAATGGCATTTAAAAAATCCAGTGGTAAGGAGAAAGCTATCCATTTTATCATACCAAGCTCTAGGAGCTTGCTTAAGGCCATATAAGGATTTCTAAAGGCGATAGACAAGGCTAGATTTATTCTGAACATATCCAAAAGGTTTTTCCATGTAAATTTCCTCCTGTAAAATAACCATGTAAGAAGGTAGACTTGACATCCATTTGATGGAATTCCCAATTATGTAAGGATGCAAGGGAAAGAATAAGGAGGATGGAGTTCATTTTTTCGATAGGAGCAAAGTTTTCATTGTATTCAATCCCTTCAACTTGGGAAAAAACTTTGGTAACTAACCTTGCCTTAAGTATTTCAACACTTCCATCTTGTTATCACTCCAGGAAAATCCTTTGGGTTGCAGCTCAAGGATGCCTGGTAACTTAAATGTTTTTATGTTTTTCTAAGTGGATCAAGTCAGGTGACCTACAGGACCTCACACTCTCAATACATGCATGAAACTCAATCAGGGATAAGTATTCTAACTACCACTATTTCAAGGTTTGATAATATGGTGTAGAGATGGAGAACTTATCATGCTGGCAAATTCATAGATAAAATAGGTATATATAAATGGTTAATCATAACAACGAAAGTGCTTGTAATTAAAATCATCAATATGCAGATAGGATGACATCTATCAGACATCAAATAACATGAACAAACCTGAACAACACATTCAAGCATCAGCACAAAATAGACAAGAAATGGAAGCTGAACATATGATAACAAACGAGCTTATATTAGGTCATGAGCAATATGAGAAGCTTGATAATAGTAATGGTATGAAGGTCCCTGAAGTCGAACCTTTTCTATAACATAAGTCCTATGCTTTATATCCTTTACAAAAATATTCAGATCCTAAAAAATTGGACCTGATTTACGAAAAATAAACAAAATAATTGTTTTTTGCAGAATTAGGTCAAAAACCCTAATTTAACTACTAGTTTAACTGAATCTAACACTTGTTCACTCTTTGAACCTTTTGATGACTGTAGTGAATACTGGAGGAAAACTATAATTGGTCCTCTGATGGATGAGCCACTGTTGGTTAAAATAAGTAGGGTTTTGTGACCCTCTGCTCTTTGATGTATCCCCAAAACTAGAACAGAATTCCTTTGATTGTGTACCTCAATAGCTTTCAGCTTTTACCCTTCATCCTTGAGCTAGGTATATTTACCAAAACTGTTCCTTTATGCCAAAATTTATTTATGTGCCTCTTTCTACTTTCGGTGTTTAAGGAGTCAAAATTTTGGGTCTGTTAGCTGCCGAAAGCACTGGTTTCGGTGGCTAATGAACTGCTTCAGTGTCCGCCTAAGCCACCGAAAACCCTCTTCTTACAAAAAATTTAGGCAACCTCCCAAATTATACTTTTCAGTTTTGTTGCTTACCTCCTAACCTTTCTTCAGCCTACTCAACATTTTGAGGACCAGCAGCACCCTGGATTCATTCTGGATTTTGAAGGCTTACCGCTACTTCAGCTAGAGTTTCTAGTGAAAAATGAATGCTAGCTTTTGGTCTGGAGTTCTTCACCTGCAACCTCAAAAACCTGATCATCCTATACAACCTGGTGTTGTCCTTCATGTATCTTAGGTTTCTTCTTTTTAGCAAGATATACATTCATCTCATCTCCATGAAAGAATTGTGCAGCTCCTTGTTTCTCTTGGTCAACATGGCATTATTCCTTTTTATCTCTCTTTCTAAAACTTCCATCTCATACACTTGTCTCAACAACTAGTTTACTTTCTGTGCCCTAGGCTTGCTAGAGGAATCTTTTTCCACTGGTTCATCCTGATATTTTGGTGCAGGTGATGGAATTTCTTCATCTTTTGCTACCTACTACTCTACTAGATCAACGACTTCCTCCCTTTTTTCTTCTGAATCTAAGTAGGGAAGATTTAGAATGTTTCCACTCTGTGTTGTGATTTCCTTACCCTTTTCACTGAAGTCTAGGTTTCTTTTAGCCTTATTCGTTTTGGATGAGGAAGAAGGTTGATCTCCTGTTGTTGGTGAAATAGCCCTTCTTTTCCTCTTTCCACTCCTGGGGGTGCTGGATTTCTTTGAAGGAGACTTTCCCTTCTCTTCTGGTTGTAGGCCTATTTCAAAACCATTCCAAAATAAGAAATGTGTCCATGATATATTTCTCCTCTTCAGCAATTCTTGGATGAGGAGTTGTATAAGGCCATGGTGAGACAATCTTCCAACAATCTTGGTTGGTTGAGCCTTCATCTGGTGTGCCATTTTTGCTAGGCTCCTGTGTAAGTAGAAAATTAAATTCAAAGTGATCTTTCCTGTGAAATGGTTCATTAGTTTGAAATGATATATCATGGCCTTGGTGTATCTACCTTCACAAGTTATATATACCACAATGGTTTTCAATAATTGTTGCCATTTTTCTTCTATCCAGGTGGATGGAACACTTTTGTTCCACACCACCTCCCTATGTTCAGGCTTCAAATAGCATATGAACTCCACATCTTTAGTAATGGTGGTTTTAAACCACTTCTCCCCAGTTCTTGGGAGTTCAGTCACCTTTGCAATTAGGGTTTCATCCACCATGAATTACTCCTTACCTATGAGTGCCTTGGATCCATCGAAAGAGAGAGAAAATGCCTTAGCCACCTACTGGTGTGAACCTTGATTTTTCTCACAAAATTTGTAGTAGCCTACATCTTTGAAGAACTGGTAGACTTCTGGATGAGATTCTAGGTAGCTAATATCTCCTAGTTCTTGTCTGAGAGTAGGCCCTCCCTTCTTCATTTTCTGAATTGTGCTCCTGAGTGCTTGCAAAAATTGAATTGAAAACCTGTGGAAGAGTTTAGCAGGCTGATATTCAAAGGTATTTGAGTATTAAGGATGCATGTAATCAAAGGTGGAGTGTACTGGAGGTAAGGAACTGATTATGAGGGTTTTAATTACTTGGTAAGTGCTTGAGTGAGAGCAAAATGGCTTTTGATGATATCTTTGAGATAGCTTGGCCAATAATCATTTTTAATTCAAACTTGATATTCAGTGGAGATTTTCTACAGTCATGGGACATGTGGGGGGTAAATTAGGGTTTTTCTTCCCATCGGTCAGGTCGGACTAATAACTACCTCTTCAATCATCAACTTACACTTGACTGCACTTTCCTCATCCTTTCAGTGGTTTACTTTGCCAAATTATGACCTGTATTGTGTTGACGAGTTTTGATTTGATAGACAGTTAGTCGTTTCCTCTTTCGGCCTTTTCGGCGGTTAAGAGGGCCCAAGGTTTTTTCTGCTAGCTGTCGAAAGCTGATCTTTCAGTGGCAAATGAACCATCGACATGTTCACCCAAGCCACCGAAAGATGTGCTTTCCAAAAATGTGTTTTATTTGCTTTCAGTGGTTAAGTTCCTCTTGTGATTACTCTCTAAGTTGTCGAAACCAAAAAAATTTGGTGGCTAATGAGCACCTGAGAATCTCTCCTAAGCCACTGAAAATCGTTTTCCCAAATTTTTAACAAGAACATCACGAGCCATATTTCGGTGGATAACCATGGTCCTACGCTAAACCGTTAGCTTCCAAAATCAAATCTTTTTGGTGGCTAATGAGCTGTTGGAAAGCTCTCCTGAGCCACCGAAAGCTAAAATTTTTAATTTTATCACATAACAGAACATCAGAGATCCTTAATTTTTTAGCCACCCTAATACCCTTCATAATATGACTTGAAATCTTCATTTTATCAAAAAATAAATTTCCTGAGTGAACTTATTGAAAACTAAATTTGTTTTGGGAGATAACATATGGCTCCTACTTGGGGATGGGAACCTTCCTGTGAGGTCCCAAGATTCCCAAACCAAAATTCCTTTCCTGGAAAATATATAAAAATTTAAAAACTATATTCTATTGTTCCATTGGTCATGGATTTTATTTTGTAAGCAAAAAAAACCTACCAAATAATATTTTACAATAACAAGGCCTCAGAGCCTTAGATAAAATAGAGTTTCAAAAATTGCCCATTTACTGAGCCATCGAACACCTCCTCCCCTTCCAGATTCTGCAACTCAAAGGTGTTGTTCTGCTGTATTTGAGCTATCACAAAAGGGCCAATCCACAAAGAGTCAACCTTTCCATGTTTTCCCTTGTATTGCTTGACAGTATCCCACTTGAGGACCCAATCTCCAACCTGAAAATTGTCCATTTTTTCCCTTTTGTCAAAAATAACCTTGATCTTCTGTTGATGATCTTTTGAATTTCCTATCACTTGTTCCCAAACTTGTTGTAACTCCACCAAATCCATGATCCTCCTCACCATATCATTTGGTTCATCTTGCTCCTCCTTGAAGAATTTTTCTACTGGAAGAATTAGTTGAATGGAAAAAATGGCCTTAGTAACATAAACTAATTTGAAGGGAGAAGTCCCTATAGATATTTTGTTAGTTACCCTATCATCCCATAAAGAAAACTTCAGCTTAGAATCCCAGCTTTTCTGATTTGTCTCCAATAGTTTTTTGATGATCTTGACTAGGATTCTATTGGATGACTCAGCCAGGACATTGCCTTGAGGGTAATAATATGTGGAATGCACTAGCTGAATGCCCATTGACTTACACATGTTAACCAATGCCTCAGCATTGAAAACTGGTGCATTATTAGTTACTAGCCTTACTGGGAAACCAAAACTAATAAAGATATTCTCATATAAAAACTTCATGATGACCTGATGAGTTGCATTCCTGGTGGGTGCTACCTCTATCCACTTGGTGAAGTAGTCTGTGGCTACTAGGATCCGTTTGTGCTGACCACTGGATGAGGGATTTATTTCACCTATGAAATCTAGACCCCATTGCTGGGAAGGACCATTCACTACAATAGGTAGAAGGGGAAATTATCTGAGCTACTGCTTCCCTATAAATATTTGGCACTAGTCATAGGCTCTCACAAAGGTACACGCATCAGCAAAAAGGATAGGCCCATAGTACCCATCCTTCAGAATATTGGGGGTTGTGGTCTTCCAGTAATGATGGCATCCACATGTGCTTGAATGAAATTGATGCATGACTTGAACTGATTCTTCTTTATCTAGACATATGATCAACAAAACACCAAATAGATCTTTCCAATACAGTAGTTTATCAATTACACAAAATTTAACAGACTTCAGTTTAAGAGCTCGTGCTTGATTTGGTGTGAGACCAAGAGGAACTTCTAATTTTTGCAGGAAAAGAATAATACCTGAGTACCACTCACACAAGGACAAGTTGTCGGCTACTTTTTGAATGTCATTATGATCTTGAACTTCTTCTACTACTACTTCAGTTTGAAAATTTGTTGAATTTACACAAGTGAAATTCATCCACAAAAGTTCACAGTTTTCTTCAGCCATGAGTTTGGCTAGCCCTTGGCCTTTCATTACCTTGGTGGTCTTTACTTCTATGTCAAACTCGATGATCTTGGAAATCCATTTAGCTCTCTTTCCATCAATGTCAATCTGAGTCAACGCATCCTTTACAGTAGCTAAAGGGACATAGGTAAGGACTTTTGCATGTAGAATGTAAATAGTGAAAGTTTTCAATGACTTGATAAGAGCATAAGCCTACTTCTCAATGGGATCATACTTCAGTTCAGCATCCCTCAATGTCTTTCTGAAGAATGCAATTGGGTGATCAATACCTTCATCATCTTTTTGTAATAGTAAAGCTGTCACTGTGTCATAGGATGCAAAGGAGAAAATGTAGAAACCGTTGGTATAGTCTGGACTAATCAGAGTGGGAGCTTCCATGATAGCCTTCTTGATGTCTTCAAAAGATCTTCTTGCTTGGTCAGTCCATTTGATTTCTGCATCCTTTTTCAAAATAGATGTTATGTGCTTTACCAAATCAGAAAATTTAGGGATGAACCTTCTGACAAAATTTATCTTACCTAGAAATGACTGAATATCCCTTTTTGACCTAGGTATGGACACCTTATGGATTGCTTCAACCCCAAAAGGATCATTCTTCACACCTTCAACTGAGACTATACAACCTAGGAGTTTCCCCTTACTGAGGGAAATTTGGGACTTCTTAGGGTTCAGTGATATCCCAAATTTCCTACATTTCAGAAAAACCCTCCTCAAGTGCTGCAAATGTTCTTCATGGTTGTGAGAGTAAATAGTGAGGCCATCCAGGTATATAAGCACAAATTTGTCTTTCAATCCCATGAAAGCTAGGTCCATGGCTCTCTGAAAAGTGCCCCTAGCATTCATCATCCCAAATGGAATTTTGGCATACATGAAAGTGCCCTAGGGAGTGGTAAAAGTATTCTTCTCTTGGTCATCAAGGTGCACAGCAACTTGGTTATATCTAGAGAAACCATCTAGAAATGAAATGACACTAGCCCTGAGACTCTTTGCAATAGGTGTTCCATCTTGGGTAGTGGATAGTTGTCTTTTTTGGAGCACTTGTTCAGATTTCTGAAATGTGATACATAACCTAATCTCCCCATTCTTCTTCCTTACCACCACTAAGTTTGAAATCCATTTGGAATACCTGAGGGGAATTATGATTTTGGCTTTGAGGAGCTTATGGATTTCTTTTTCGATTACAGGTAGTAGGAGAGGACTGATGGATATCAGCTTCTATTTGAAAGGGATGGTGTCCTTCTCCAAGGGAATCCTATGTTGGATGATATTGGTGTCATAGGTTTTCAAGTCATTGTACTCCCAGGAAACGATATCAGCAAATTATTTCATCAAACCACAAAATTTGGACCTCTGATCAGCAGTCAACTTAGTGGATAGATTTATAGGTTTTGGATGACTTTGGCTACCAATGTTTTTCTCTTGGATAGCAGGGTCTTGCTCCTTTTTGGAAGGCTTGAGAGGGATGTCATTGTGATCAAATAAATATTCCAAGGTTACCAGACCCCGAGGTATAAAATTGCTGGGTAATTGAACAATATTATGATCAGCTACTTTATCTATCAACTTGAGCTACTGGGATTATTCCATGTTTAGGGTTTCTTGATCTATATGCATATCAGAGAATTCATCTACTACCTAGAGGAATTTACTGAGCTCATCGTCATTCTCAAACACCTTCCAAAATTTCACATTATCTGGAAGGGAAGGTATGTACTTGACTTGAATGTCATAGCTTATCCTAGGAGATAAAGGGGGAACAAACAGAATTGCGGAGACAGCAAGGGAATTAGCTAGGTCATTCATATCCCTAGGTATATATGATAGTTCAAAAAACATGAAGTAGTCTCTAGGTTTCCATACCTCATCCCTGTAAGCCTTTAGTCTGGCATTATTTTCTTGAAAGGAGTTGTTGACCTGCTATATAATAAGGTTTGCATCTCCAAATATTTTCATGCACATCATCCCCATTTCCTTGGTAGCTTTCACTCCTAACAATAATGCTTCATATTCTACTATATTGTTAGTGGTTTTAAAATCAATCTTATAAGACAAATGAATAGTCTCTTTGGATGGAGAGATCAACACTACACCTACACCTGCTGAGGCTTGAGTGCTAGCCCCATAAAAATACATGTTACAGACTGATGTGGTCACTTCTTTGGGCTACTGATAGATGGGATTTGTAAGTTGGACTGGTATTTGCTGGGAATCATCTACAGTGCAGAATGCATGACCCAAAATCTATGTCTACTACATAGATGGGGTGGTTCACAGAATTATTTTCATTGTTTATGATGTAGGCAAGCTGATTTTCTCTGTAAAGCCTCTTGGTCTCCCACCCAAACATTGGGATTGTAGCATATGTAAGGTCCATCTAAAGGGTACCACCCATCCTTTTACTCCATGATCGAGACAGTAAGAGACCAAATTTAGGAGGGATGTCAGCCACCACAATGTCCATCACTATGCTTTTTGAGGGTAACTGAGATAGGTTTACAACGAGGTCTTTGATGAGGCCCAAGCACTTGACCTTCTTGGAGTCAAAGGAGAACAGATCATGGTAGGTTTTTGTAATGTTGAGTCCAAGCTCATCCATCATAGATTTTGGCATTAGGTTATGGGAAGCTCCTGAGTCTAGCAAACAGTTATGAAGGACCTTATCATGGATATTCAAAGATATGTAGAAAGGTGGGCAAGAATCATTCATCCCTTCAATCATAGGGCCTAGGGTTACAATAGGTTTATCATCTTGCAGATTGACAAAGTCAGTGTCTATCTGTATCTTCGGTTGAAGGGATTTAAGTATTGATGATTTGAATGCATCATTCTTCATTAGCTCTATTAATGGGAAAGGTATCTTCAATTTCTGAATCTCAAACTCAATATTGAAATAATAATGCAGTTTGTTAGGAACCCTTACCTCTTGTAATGGAGCTTTGAGTTGGATAGGATTAGGGGCTGATAGATGTACTAGTGTTTGCAGTTGTTTGGGAATGATAGCCATCTTCTTTGGTGGAACAGTAATCTTTTTAGCTGGAGCAGTAGGCTACTTTACAGGAACAACATTTTTCTTAGGAGGAGAAATCATCCTGGACCTTAGATTATAACCTCCTTGATCATCTGCCTGATATACTGCTTCTTCACTGATCTGCTCGTTCATTAGGGCTTCCTCATATTCTACCTATGTCAAAAAAGAGTAGTCAACTTCATCCTCCATGTAGTTGATGTTGTCTTAGGTTTCTCCTTCTTCCTGAATGAATTTTGGTTCTTCTTCTAGTACAACATTCTAAAAAGGAGCTCTGATTCTCTTATATTTAGCCTGATTCCTCTCCCTTCAAAGGCTCTGGACTGGGGGGTTGCCTCTTCTGTAACAGACAAAATTAGGATTTCAGAGAACAAAATCACTTGGACCTTTATCCCTCATAAGTATATGCCCTCGGTCTTTTAGTTTCGACATTTCAGCAGTCAAATTATCAAATAGTTTGGCCATTTTGTCAATTTTTCTCTCTAATGACGAAGCCCGAAGAGGGTCTGTGGGCTTCTTCTTCCTATCTATGTTTCCTTTGACATTATAAGATGCTACAATGCTAGATTCTACCTCTAAGTTAGCATCCTACATGAGTGATAGGGAGGAATATCTCCTCTCTCTAAGGAGCAAGCAGAAATCAGAGAAAGGCATTTTCATAGGTGATCCTGGCCGAGGTATAAGTGGGCTTGATCTCAGTAGGAATCTTGCTGAACATATTGTTAAAACTTTTGGTGAAGTTGGAGACAGACTCCCCATTCTCCCTTTTCAAGTTGCTAAACTTAGTGATATAATAGAGGTGGTCTCTCCTCTCTCCCTAATGCTTTAGAAAAATGTCATTTAGGTATTCAATGCCCGTTATTGATCCAGCAGGAAATTCTTTGAACCATTTCCTAGCCTGGCCATCTAGGATTTGCACAAAAAACCTAGTCCACACATCTTCTTGTTCTATATTTATGTTCTCAACATAACTATATAATGATTCCAGGTGTTCTTCAACTCTGAAATCTCCCTCTCCTCTAAATTTAGGCATGTATTTGAGATAGTATCTAGTGGGCATGGCCGACAAGGGGTTAGGTAAATTCAGAGGGGCATACCTAGCTACCAGGACCCTTTCCATTTTGGTCAGAGGAGAAGCCATGTTGGAAATGGGTATGGAAAGGGTGGAAGAAGATACTACTGATGTGGGACGTGGTAGCTGAAAGAGTGTTGGTGGTAAATTTATCCTAGTGGAGTCACCATGGATTGGATATTCACAAGTAGTAGTGCTTGAAGATACCCTAACCCTAAATTTTTCTAATGAATTTATAAATTCCTGAGAATCAAATGTTTCAGTAGAAGAAATAATAGCAAGAATATCTCTTGAAATACCTAATGTAGCTTCCTTTCCAGCACTGCAGGTCTTCCTTAGTGAAGCCCTAGCTCTTTTGGATTTGAAACAAGTGTTTCTGGTGGCCCTTGAGGGTTTTCTCTGGTACTTGGTCTTCTTGAAGCCACCTTATTCCAATGGAGTCTTCAGATATATTATTACAAGTAGAATAGTGTCCAAAGTTTGTCTATCATCAAAGCAGGATCTATGTCGTCTCCTAAGGAAGCTAAGCTGCACTCTCCTTTCCCCAGCAACGGCGCCAGTTTGTTATCACTCCCAAAAACTCCTCTAGGTTGCAGCTCGAGGATGCCTGGTAAATTAAATGTTGTTATGGTTTTCTAATTGGATCAAGTTAGGTGACCTACATGACCTCACACTCTCAAGACATGCATGAAACTCAATCAGGGATAAGGCTTCTAACTACCACTATTCAAAGGTTTGATAATATGGTGCCGAGATGGAGAACTTATCATGCTGGCATATTCATACATAAAGAAATTATATATAAATGGCTAATAATAACAAGGAAAGTGATTGTAATTCAAATAATCAATATGCAGATAGGATGACAACTATCAGACATCAAATAACATGAACAAACCTAAACAACACATTCAAGCATAAGCACAAAATAGACAAGAAATAGAATCTGAACATATGATAGCAAAAGATCTTATATTAGGTCATGAGCAATATGAGAAGCTTGATAATAGTAATGGTCTACAAGTCCCCGAAGTCAAACCTTTTATATAACATAAGTCTTAGGATTTATAGCCTTTACAAAAATATTCAGATCCTGAAAAATTGGAACTGATTTACTAAAAATAAACAAAATAATTGTTTTTTGCAAAATTAGGTCAAAAACCCTAATTTAACAACTAGTTTAACTGACTCTAACAATTGTTCACTCTTTGAAACTTTTGATGACTGTAGTGAATACTGGAGGAAAACTATGACTGGACTTCTGATGGATGAGCCACTGTTGCTTAAAATAGGTAGGGTTTTGTGACCCTCTCCTCTTTGATGTATCCCCAAAACTGGAACAGACTTCCTTTGATGGTGTACCTCAGTAGTTTTCATCTTTTACCCTTCATCCCTGAGCTAGGTATATTTACCAAAACTGGTCCTTTATGCCAAAATTGCTTCCTGCGGCTCTTTCTGCTTTTGGTGGTTAAGGAGTCAAAATTTCGAGTCTGTTAGTTGTCGAAAGCGCTACTTTCAGTGGCTAATGAACTGCTTCAGTGTTCGCCTAAGCCACCGAAATCCCTGTTCTCGCAAAATTTTTAGGCAACCTCCCAAATTATATTTTTCAGTTTTGTTACTTACCTTCTAACCTTTCTTCAGCCTACTCAAGGTTTCGAGGATCAGCAGCAGCCTGGATTGATTCTGGATTTAGAAGGCTTACCATTGCTTCAGCTAGGGTTTCTAGTGAAAAATGAGTGCTAGGGTTTCATCTGGAGTTCTTATCCTGTAGCCTCAAAATCTTGATCATCCTATACAACCTAGTGTTGTCCTTCATGTATCTTAGGTTTCTTCTTTTCAGTAAGATATACATTCCTCTCATCTCCAGGAAAGAATTGTGCAACTCCTTGTTTCTCTTGGTCAACATAGAATTATTCCTTTCTATATCTGTTTCTAAAACTTCCAAATCATACACTTGTGTCAGTAACTGGTTTACTTTCTGTTCCCTAGGCTTGCTAGAGGAAGCTTTTTCCACTGGTTCATCCTGATATTTTGGTGTGGGTGATGGAAGTTCTTCATTTTCTGCTACCACCTGCTTTGCTAGGTCAACACCTTCCTCCCTTTCTTCTTCTGAATTTGAGTAGGGAAGATTTAGAATGTTTCCATTGTATGTTGTGATTTCTTTACCCTTTTCACTAAAGTATAGGTTTCTTTTAGCCTGCTTGGTTTTGGATGAGGAAGAAGGCTGATCTACTGTTGTTGGTGAAATAGCCCTTCTTTTCCTCTTTCCACTCCTGGGGGTGCTAGATTTCTTCGAAGGAGACTTTCCCTTCTCTTCTAATTGTAGGCCTGTTTCAAAACCATTCCAAAACAAGAAATGTATCCATGCCATATTTCTTCTCTTCAGCAATTCTTGGATGAGGATCTATATAAGGCCATGGTGAGACAATCTTCCAACAATCTTGGTGAGCTGAGCCTTCACATGGTGTGCCATTTTTGCTAGGCTCCTGTGTAAGTAGAAAGGTAAATTCAGAGGGCTCTTTCCTATGAAATGGTTCATTAGTTTGAAATGATAGATCATGGCCCTGTTGTATCTACCTTCACAAGTTATATATACCATAATGGATTTCAGTAATTGCTGCCATTTTTCTTCCAGCCAGGTGAATGGAACACTTTTTTTCAACACCACCTTTGTGTGTTCAGGCTTCAAATAGGATCTGAACTCCCCATCTTTAGTAATGGTGGTTTTAAACCACTTCTTCCAGTTCTTGGCAGTTTACTCACCTCTACAGTTAGGGTTTCATCCACCATGAATTCCTCCTTACCTATGAGTGCCTTAGAGCCATCGAAAGAGCGAGAAAATGCCTCAGCCACTTGCTCATGTGAACCTTGAATTTTCTCAAAAAAATGGTAGTAGCCTGCATCTTTGAAGAACTTGCAGACTTTTGGATGAGATTCTAGGTAGCTGATGTCTCCTAGTTCCTTCCTAGGTGCAGGCCCTCCCTTCTTCATTTTCTGAATTGTGCTCCTGAGTGCCTGCAAGAATTGAATTCAAAACCTGTGGAAGAGTTTAGCAGGATGATATTTAGAGGTCTTTGAGTATTAAGGATGCATGTAATCGAAGGTGGAGTGTACTGGAGGTAGGGAACTGATTTTGAGGGTTTTAATTACTTGGTAAGTGCTTCAGTGAGAGGACGATGGATTTTGATGATATCTTTGAGATAGCTTGCCCAATAATCATTTTTAATTCAAACTTGATATTCAGTGGATATTTTCTATAGTCATGGGATAAGTGGGTAGTAAATTAGGGTTTTTCTTCCCATCTATCAAGTTGGACTAATAACTACCTCTTCAATCATCAACTTATGCTTTACTACACTTTCCCTGTCCTTTCGGTGGTTTACTTTGCAAAATTATGACCTGTCTTTTGCTGGCGAGTTTTGATTTGATAGACAGTTAGTTGTTTCCTCTTTCGGCCTTTTTGGTGGTTAAGAGCGCCCAAAGTTTTGTCTGCTAGCTACCGATAGCTGATCTTTCAGTGGCTAATAAACCATTGACATGTTCTCCCAAGCTACCGAAAGATGCCCTTTCCAAAAACACGTTTTATTTTCTTTCGGTGGTTAAGGTCCTCCTGCGATTGCTCTCTACACTACCAAAACAAAAACTTTTCAGTGGCTAATGAGCACCTGAGAATATTTCCTAAGCCACTGAAAATCCTTTTCCTAGATTTCTAACAAGAACATCATGAGCCATCTTTCGGTCGATAACCATGGTCCTGCGCTAAACCGTTAGCTGCCGAAATCAAAGCTTTTTGGTGGCTAATGAGCTGTTGGAAAGCTCGCCTAACCCACCGAAGGATAAAAATTTTAATTTTATCATATAACAAAACATCACAGATCCTTATTTTGTTAGACACCCTAATATCCTTCTTAATATCACTTGAAATCTTCATTTTATCAAAAAATAAATTGCCTAAGTGAACTTATTGAAAACTAAATTTATTTTAGGAGATAACACATCTGATGCATACTTAGTTCTATAGACCCATTTACATCTGACAAGTTTTCTTCCTTTTCGAAGAAGAACAAGATCGCAAGTATCGTTTGCCATTAAGGAACGATATTATTCATCCATAACTACATCCCAATTTGGATTTCCTGAAGCTTCTGCAAAATTTTATGGATCATGATTCTCGAAAACTTGAGCCAAAAGAGAAGAGGCTCATTGAAACTAAGAACGTGTTCGAGGTTGATCTCTAGGATCACTGGCAATATCACTAGCTACTTCACATGTTGAACGAACCTATCGAGGAAGCATTGCTGCTGGTGAAACTAGAGGAACATGAGCAGGCGAAGGTGGATTTTCATCCTCACTGTCATCCTCAAAAATTAGAGTTGGAAACCCATCAAGGATGTTGGAAGTAAAAGAAGGCACAATCATTGAATCAGGCTCTCAAGACAAAGATGGCACACCCACCAAGTTAGGATCGTAGGCCAAGATATTTTCATCAAATTTAACATCTCTTGTAATGATTATATCATGAGAATGTGGCTAAATAATTCTATAACCTTTTACATCTTCAGAATATCCAACAAATATACACTTTTCACTTTTAGGTTGCAATGCTTTCTGTTTTTCATCCGGAATGTCAGCCCATGCTTCACTACCAAACACACGGAAGTGACTTACATCTGGTTTAATTTTACTCCATGCTTCTTCCATTGTTATACCTTGTAAAACTTTAGTGGGTGTGTGATTAACTATGTAATTTGCACAATTTATGGCCTCAACCCAATATTGAAGGCTTAGTCCCTTAGATTGGATCATACAATTAGCCATTTCTTTTAAAGTGTGGTTCTTCGATTTAGCTACACCATTTTGTTGTGGTGTATATGGAACACTGTGTTGTTGTTGGATTCCTTGTTCAGTGCAGAAAGTAGTGAACTTTTTGTTAACATATTCTCCTCCATTGTTAGATCTTAAATTAATAATTTGATGACCAGATTGTTTTTCAACAAGGGCCTTGTAGGCCAAGAACATGTTAAATACTTCGCTCTTAAGTTTTAGGAAGTAAACCCAAGTGCGTCTGGAGTAGTCATCAATAAAAGTCAAGAAATATTTGAAATCAGAAAAGGAAGCAGATGGAAGAATACCACACAAGTCAATATGCACAAGCTCCAAGGGAACTGAGGCATGCCAAGAGGCACATTTTTCAAAACTGTCCCGATGATGATTTTCGAGTACACAACTAGAACAAACACCATCCTTGCAAGATACCATTGGAAGACTAGTCACCATGTTGTCTTTACATAGTTGTTGCAATGAGCGATAATTTAAGTGACCAAATTGCTCATGCCAAAGTTTGCTCATGTTATCACTATGAGCAACAAAAATTGAAGGAAAAGGTGATGAGCCAAAGTTGTTAAATTTGTACAACCTGATAATATCATCAACGGTTTCAGTAGCAAGGACACTTTAAGGATCTTTAAAATCCTTGATTACAAATGGTGAGGTGTAAACGTCACAGTTTTAGCTTCACCCGAATGAGTAATTTGATAGACTGATAACAAATTGTAGGAAATTCTTGGAACACATAGTACATCACTAAAATGACCATTTTCTACATGAATTGTTCTAGAACCTACAACACTTAGAGATCTATCATCACTAACAAATATTTGTTTGGTGTTATATTCATGCATAGTAGAAAATATGGATTGATCCTTAGCCATATGATAAGATGCCCCAGAATCAATGAGTCATTGACTTGAAGTAGAAGAAGAAGATGCACTATAAGAGTAACTAGAAGAACAAAGTGCATGTCCATGAGAGGTAGATTCTGAAGATGAATCTAGGCTTATGTGGTGCTTCTTCATTGCTACTTCCAAGGCTATCATCTTCTTGAAACACTTAGATTCATCATGTTATCTTTCCCATAAAAATTGCAATGACGCTCAATTTTCTTTCCTTTTGGCTTGGATCCTTTGTCATTTTTTAAGGAAGGAGCTGAATGAGAGGGTTTGGGACCCTTGTTTGGCTTATTATTGCGAAAATTTTGTTTCTTGGGAGGCTTGGACTTTTCTTTCTATTGGGACAATAAGGCTTTCCTAGATGTATCTGCATTGTTAATTATTCCAAGATGAATGAGCTTATCTTGCTCTCTAATTAAGGAATCACAAAAGGATTCAAGACTAGGCTCTTGATAGCTAGATGCAGTCAAGGATTCTTTCATGGAGTAAAATGTAGATACAAAAATAGAATATGCAGGTCCAAGTTTGGAAAGAATATGATAAATACATTGTTTGTCTTCTTTCTTAATGTTGCATTCTTCACATAAGATTCTAAGAGTTTTATACTTAGATAAATAATCTTGAATGCATGAAAAATCACTTGCATTCAAAGAAATCAACTCATTCTCAAGTCGATGACCTTGAATTTCAGTGTGTTTACCAAACATAGATTCCAACTTTTTCCAAGCTTTATCAGGTTCATCAATTCTAGATATGTGGAATCGCAAATTAGTAGAGATTGACATCCCAATCAATCCATGAGATTCATCACATATATTTTCCCATTTTATTTTCTTATCATCATAAGTGGGTTATGTTTATTTTCCTGAGGTTATTCTAAAAGGTCCGCTTCTTCTTAGAACATCCTCCATACGATATTTCCATGAGAAATAGTTAGAGCTGGTAAGTATAATATCACAAGGGGCATCCATACTATAAAATAATGGCTGAAAGAATAGAAACTAACTATATAGATGCAAAGAGCTCAAAAAATTAGGCTGTTTAAAAAAAACCAGCACTGAAAACTGATTCTGGATGATGAAGTTATGCTTGATCAAAGAAAATGTTGAAGATGTCCCCAATAGTGGTGTGGCAGAAATTAACTTGACCAACTAAAAAAAAGAACCCCCTTCTTCCCAAGATTAACCTTTGACAATCACTTACAAGAAAGTTGCTTTTAAGTGAATCACTTCTATAAAATAAGTGATGTTCACTTTTACAATAATGTTACTTTAAATAGTGCGGCAATAAATTAAAAGACTTAAGTGACTCACACTTTATTTTATTTTATTTAAGTGAGATGAACTTTTACAATAAAGTAACTTGAAAATAAAAGAGCCCTTATTGGTCAGACAAATATAAGCTTGAAAACTTATTACGCTCTATCTATTGGGGTCACGGGGTGGATTCCATCCTGCACGTATATAGCTAGCTTCGACGACTGAAACACTACCTGTTATTATAAAATTGTACAGGAAATGATGAAATTGCTAGAAAGAAATGGGTACATATATATATAATATTATGGCTTCAAACTTTTTGATTTCTGCCATAAGATCCCTCGAGAAAAAACCCAATTTTTAACAGACGTATTGTCCTGTCCAAACGATGATTTTGATACCAAGGAGCACCGGTGAGTAATGGGCCAAAATCCTATTGGGAGGGAAAGAGGAAGGGGGGATTTTTTTTTAATTCTTCTCTCTCGGTCTCCGTGCTTGCCTTTTTTTCCTGCAAATTGCAAAAAAACCGAAAAAAAAATTCCACACTATGGGGTTAGATCTTGGTTAGCTTTCCCGAAAATTCTATGTTTTCAAGTTTACTCGTTGTTTTTTATTCACCGCAATCACACAAGCTAGTGCACGGAAAAGAGCATACATAGCCGAGAAGACAAGAAAAAAACTTTCTCTTTCTATTTATGATTCGCTGCAATCACGCAAGGTGCACAGTAAAGAGCATACGCAACCATGGAAGGAAACAGTCCAAGACTACAACAATAAATATCTAATAATAAAACTGATAACTATGAGATATTTTAAAAAAAATTAAACAAATCCGTCACTGTAACATTATACCTTCATATTTACTGAAATGGGCGTTTCTGGATCAAACGGAAATGGTTTTTGATGAAACAAAAAATATTTCTCAATGGAAACA
The DNA here is from genome assembly GCA_001517045.1 of Pseudotsuga menziesii. Taxonomy (NCBI): domain Eukaryota; kingdom Viridiplantae; phylum Streptophyta; class Pinopsida; order Pinales; family Pinaceae; genus Pseudotsuga; species Pseudotsuga menziesii. The sequence continues at coordinate 149,618 of LPNX010467986.1, read as the reverse complement.
ACACTCTTGACATAATGGAATAGATCCCATAGGCCACAAATGCATCTAAACTCCAGATGAATAAACACTTTCAAAGTTTTGGCAACACCGGTTACAGATCTTGATCACAAACGAAAGTTCTTCTTCATAAACGATTTGATACCATGTTCGGGTACACAGGGTACTCCCAAAAGATCAAACACCTAGAGTAACCACTTCACACAACTAGATCACACATCAATACACTGATGTTTGTCATGTGCTTAAAACCCTCGAAAGGGAAATAGTCCATGGCCCCAACCAAATAGCTACTTGGAGAAATTTATTATGCAAAATAAATAAAGTTACAAATGAGCTTCTCATAATCGATTAACTAGCCAAGGACCCTCCATGCTCTTTAAATAGAAATCATGGACCAATTGGGTGTTAAGTCACGGATCAATTCTAGGTAAGATATAATAGAAGTTGAACTGTTGGATCAATTTATGTCTAGAACATATTGTGACCGTCGGATTAGAATATTTACAAATGCATACTAATACATACTAAAGAAACACACTTTACTTAATGGATATATTACACAAGTTGATCTTAACTAACTTCTAAGTGTCTAAATATCCTAACATTCTCGCCAAAGCGAAATTTCTCCAAGTCTTTTACAAATTCGGAGGCACTTTTAACCTTAATAAATTTGTAACTTCCTATGCAAAAGGGAAGTGGTAGGAACACTTCCTTTTTCATGTTGAAACGGAAGTTACCTACTCCATCTATGAATAATTACCTTACTACTTCCTTATGGACTACATAGTCTATGGAAAATTTGGGCAGCAGTGAAGGGGCTCTAAAGCCTCCATACATTCTCAGGTAAGTTCCTTCCAGAGAGAAATAATAATACCCATATTTGCATATGACTTTCATGGAATTTTCTGACAAACAGTCCGGCTCCTTGACAAGGATGAGCTCATACAGAGGCATTAGAAAATCCTCACATATCAACTTGTAGAAACTTGAATACTTGTGTGCCCAAAGAATTTGATAAGAAGCATAAATAGGGGTCTTGGTGTATTCCCAAGTGAAACCGATCTTGGGGAATGGGTGTCTGCAGAAGATTCAATCAGTAAAGTAAGAGGCCATGTAGAATTCTGACCTTCTCTAAGTCATCCCACCATGTGCAGCAACTACACATGATGACAGGCTACTGGATATGATATCAACACAATTGAAAATTTTTCCTTCGAAGGCCACATAGTATATTAATGGGATCCAACTTAACTTGTACAGTATCCCATTTTCCCAGCCAAAAATCTTATTCAACATTAATGCTATGACTCTGTAAGGAGGGTGTAGGCTTTCACTCTCATATTCGCTAGTTTCTTTCTGGAGTAGTTTTCTTCCTGCTATCATCATCCTTTTAGCACATTCAAAAATATCTAAATCCACTTTTCTAACCCACTCATCCGTCATCATAACTGGGGGGATTGGCAGTTTGGAGGCCATGGCTATGTAGGCCAGAGTGAAAGAAGCAAAAGCTTCCCCCTCTATGTTTGAAATAATCATTGTAGAAGCGTATGTCAAAGGTAGAATCCTTCCGATGAATTTAGGACATGGGAACAGTTCAGGGCGTGTGGTTTCCTTAGTAATGCCTGATTTTATTATATTTTCATATAAGGGCATATCTTCCAAGTCCGTATTAGGGACATTCTAGTCTCTGATGATCTGATATATTTCTCCCCATTTAAACTCTTGATTAGCTCTTGTGATGGCTTTAGTGTCCTCAAATGTGATCTCCGTTTTGGAGATAATTTCCACATCTAAATCAACCTCGGTGGCCTTAGGATTCTTCTTTCCTCTCTTCTTAGGCATGGTGTGAGGTGAGAACCAAAACTGTGGTATGATCACAGTACGAGATGTCTTAGCAATACTATGGTTATCCTCAATGATTAAAACAACATGCATTTGCATCAAACATGAAATAACCGAAATGAAAGGCCAATTTATAAAGTATATGATTCATTGTTCTTTTAAAAAATAAGATTTGCAGTCAGTGTTTAATATGATAGAAGAAAACAAAACTGTATTTACCACTTTCTTTATTGGCCACTCAGAAACAATCTTGTGAGGTGGAGAGAGATTACCTCCCCAGAGGTTTCCCAGACACTTTATACTTGCAGCAAGGGTGTTTATTTGCAAAACTTAAACGAAAACTTATAAATGTGTGTGTGTGTATCATTTTGTGAGTTATACCTTTGTTTCTATATATTCATTTTCATTCTCCTAAACAATTCAACATATTGAAGGTTGCTCATTTCATCATTGGTTCTTCAAAGCATAAATGTTAACTACTTTTGTTCTAGTCCACATAGTTTACAAGTTTGATTTCCACCCTTTTATTTATTTAGCTTTAACATAATTGAAACGTCAAGACTTCTTCCCACTAATATCCCCAAAGGTAAAATCATAATCAAATGAAAACATGGAAAAGGCTCAATGAATCTAAAACCGAGTACACTTTGGGGAAATGTAAATCCTTGTTTCGCATATAAGACCCATGAAAACCTATTACATGGAAGTGTCATCCCTGAGGAGGTCTGAGGGGAAACCTTCCATACACAGTCCGAAAAGAAACCCTAGGCAGAAGAAATGCTCATGGTTTGAATTTGCAAAGGGTTTCCCCTTCATCGGAAACTCATCCCCTGATATGCTTAACCAAAACAAAACACAGGTCGTAGAGCAGCTGACCCAGAGTGACCTAAATACAAAAATCCTAAGGATCAACATACAAATCCCACCGGCTCAGACAATAAAACTAAAGGATGCGGAAAAGGCTAAGATAAACCCCATGATGGTCGGGCCAGTAGGCTGGAAGAGTGTTTCACCCAGATATAAAAGTATTTGTGAGGTCAAGGGTTTCCTTGAAATCAGACCTAGGATGACTCTGGTTGTTGTCCTATTATAACTGAACATCCTATGGGTTGTGGATGTGCTTTGATCAGAGAAAAGGTCATGCAAAGTGATAGCAAAAAACCAACTATGGTGACTTTTAAAACCCTAATCTCCATTAATATATAGACCTTTTAAAGATTCTAGAAGAACACAAGACTAAAGGATGGGTTCATGTGCCTACCTATCAGTTGTCGATACAGGTACGATTCTTGGTGTAACGATGTGAAAGCTCCATATTTCTAGAGGTGGTTGGAAGCATCCAAAACGGGGTTTGCGGTAGAAATCTATAACCAACTGACTGCATTTATATATAAAAAAATTTACAAAATTTGAATTAATGCGGTGGTTGGTAGTAATAAATATGGCAGGTTAAAAACATCATTTTCGAACCCATTTGAAAACTTGTCGAATAACGTCGACGTCTTATTGGTAACATTTTCCAAACTCTCTGATGTATCGGTGGTGAAAACTGAGTTTTTGCGACAGTGTCGGCTATCAAACTTGATGTTCGCCAAAATTGTCGGCAAAAACTCATCAAATTCATCCGATGTGTAAACCATCATAAAACTTGTAGAAAAATCCTGATGCATAAACTATCCAAGCTCGTAAAAAACTCCCAATGTGTCGATGATGAAAAATGAGTTTTCGTGATAGCATCGGCTTCAAAAATTGAGTTCTGTCAATAGTGTCTGTTGAAAACGTTGGGTTTCACCGACAGTGTCAGTTTCAAAAAATGATTTTTTCCAATAGCATTGATGAAAACTCAACAACAATTTTCGATTAAAATGTCAACAAAACTCGGAGAATTCTTCCAATACAAAGTGTCGACGGTGAAATCTAAGTTTTTCATGATAATGTCTTTAAGAAAAGGTGAGTTTTATCGATAGTGTCGGCTTAACTCAATGAGAAATTCCAATGTAACTCATTGGAAAAACTCAAGGAATTCTTCCAATAAGACTTTCTACTTGGTCAAAAATTTAAAAAATTGGCCAACAAAACAACCTCAAAAAGAATCAAAAGCAACTCGTTAGTGAGCTGCGACCGTGTCGGCTAAACTAGTTGAGTTCTTTCGATACATTGGAAAAAATCATTGAGTTCATCTGATATGTCAGCAGAACTCATTGAGTTCATTCGATACATCTGATAAACTAGCCGATTTTATTTGGTTCATCGGCAATACTAGAAGAGTCACTAGTGGAAAATGAGAGATTAGTGACCAGGAGACCAAAATTTCTGGTCACCACAATTATTTTCAAGGGATAAATGACCAAAATTGATAAATTTAAGTGAGCTAACTAAAAAAGACCAAGATAAATTACCAATTTTGGTCACTGGATAAAAACCAACTAAAAATGACCAAATTTGGTCACAGGATATCTAGACTAAAAATGACCACATGACAATTGGTCATTTATTTGGTCATTTCTTATTCTTGCGATCTTCTTATCAATCCTTAATTAATTATGATTAATAACCAATGTAATTGCAAGGCATTCTTTGAAGGTGAAGTCCATAATTTTAGGTCTTCTTCCTGATTATCATTCCTTTTGGTAAGACAATAAAGATAAGGATAGTGACCTACGTCATTAGCATGGAAAACAATTTTGACATAGAGGTTATTATACGTTAGTATATGTCACATAATTAATTAATGGTTTCATTAAATAACTTAAAATCCAACTACCTGTGACTGTCGATTCACTAAATCATGGACTGGTACAAAACACACCAAATTTTAGAGCCACATTAATTAATTACTCACACCTAGAACTTTCTCAAATCTAGTCAAATTAATAACCTAATTCTTTTGGTATTTTGGTTCAATATTATTTAATTAAATTAAATTAGGCATAGTGTATAAATTATATATTAATTGAGACTCAAACATGCACTGCGTTAATGAAATTATTCAATTGACTTAGGCCCCTCCCATTGACACATACACGACATATGATTTCACAACAAGTGTTGAACAAAATATTTGATGCCCCAATCCCAGTTATGCTAGCTAATTTACTAATTACTAATTGCTTGATATAATATTGTAGAATTTTTTTTTAATGTTTTCTGAGTTGTGTATTATGTTTTCTTAGGTGCCCAATCCTTATCATAATTCTTACATCTCTCAAGCTTGGATTGCACGTGGATACCCCAATATGGTTATGGCATAGTCTAAGTAATTTTTTTGATATAATGAAGTGTGCTCCAACTTGAAAATAATTACAATAAAATAGTTAATGTTATATTGTTACTGAAGTGTAAAATTTGTGATACACATATGACAACTTAATCAATGTGTTTAAAATAAGTTTCATTGAAAATATATCATTTTTTTCATGTAGAAATTAATGAGGAGTACTCAATTGTTTAAAATTGTAAAAATTTGAAAGAACAATATTTTTTTGCATTTTTTTGGTTAAAATGTTTAATAAACTTTTATTTGTCAATTGAAATACAATTATTTATATTGTCTTTCATTTGTCAAAAGAAATATAAATAATTGAAATTAAAACCCCTTGCAAATAAGCAAGTATAAACCTACCACATAGCTTTTCTTATATTTATGCCCTTTTAATTGAAATTAAAACCCCTTACAAATACCTTGGCATGAAACTACCACACATAACTTTACTATTTATTCCCACCCACATGCAACTAATGAAACTTTACACACTTTTTTCTCGGGCCTTTAAGTTAGACTATGTTAACATTAATTGGTTGGTTAACTAATCTAATTTAAGAGTTGTTACGAGGTTGTCACAATAGCTTGAACAAAAATTCCATGATAAAGGTCTATTTCTTCAACAATTTTTTTTTCTTGATAATTTATGTAAAATGATTTGACAAAGTTATTATTTATTTGGAAAAAAAATAATTGAATTATTTTTGGTTTATTTCATTTGAATTGTGTTTTCTTTTAAAAAGATACAACATGAAAAGAATATTATTAGAAATATAATGAATCTATGGGATGGATAAAAAGGAAGAAGATGAATATTAAACCACACAAATCTGTGATCTAACACGTTACTACCGGAAAACAAAGCAGTGATAGCTGTCACTCTATTCGTTTTGGCCGAGATAATTTGGAATATATTGATATAATTAAAAGGTATGAAGTATTCACCTTATTTCCTCTTTTGAGTCGAGCCCCTTCAGATTTGATCACCGCCAACATGATGAAAGGCAAGCCATGTGGGGAAAATAGAGGGTTCATTTGGTGGTTTCACTTTCTTTCCCCATTTAGTCGAGCCCCTTCCAATTTGATCACAGCCGACATGATGATGAGCGAGCGGCATGGGGGAGAATAGAGGGTTCATACAGTGGTTGCCATATTGGACAGCTTGTCCTGGAGTTTATTTTGGTAATTGCTATGGTAATTCATGGGAGATTTTGTTATTACAGAATTGATCACTGCCAGCATGATGAAGAGCGAGCTGCATGGGGAAAATAGAGGGTTCATTTGGTGGTTTCACCTTCTTTCCCCATTTAGTTGAGCCCCTTCCAATTTGATCACTTCCGACATGATGAAGAGTGAGCGGCATGGGGGAGAATAGAGGGTTCATACAGTGGTTGCCATATTGGACAGCTTGTCCTGGAGTTTATTTTGGCAATTGTTGTGGTAATTCATGGGAGATTTTGTTATTACAGAAATAGAATGTTGATGTTGGTTAATTGGCGGGAGGGGAGTGATATTGATTGGGTTAATATATATCCACCAGTGATAACTTCTGCAATGGAGATGAAGAGGGCATCAGACCGAACGTGGATGCTTTTGAAGAGGCGTGCAAGGAAATCCTTAGTTGCAGAGATGAAATCCTCTGGTTCTTTCTAGGTAAGTCAAATTCTTCTAACATTTTTGCATCTAGTGCTAAACTATTAGGGATTAATGGTTAAAATTTTTATGGATACTCTCCAAGTATGCAAAATCCTCAAATTGTCAAATTCCTCACCTTGAGTTGGTCAAGGCTAGCTAAGCCATACCATGTTGCATATAATATTCGCATTGATCTGAGCGTTTCTGTAATCCTTCTGTCAAAAGTGTGCACCTAAGCGCGATAACTAACTAAGGTTGGGTAAGTGAGGTAGAAAGCTGGTTAAAAGTTAGGGTTATTGGTTGAAATAGTTGGCATTCAAATTCGTCTAGTAGACCAGCTGAACCAGGGTCTTCCCTCAAAGCAAGAAGGGTTTGGTGTGGTGAAGTGGTTGGATTCAGGATTAAAGCATATCTAGCTACTTCAATGCATTAAGATTTGAATAGAAAGCTAAGTTTGGATTCTTTCCATTACCCAAATTAGCAGCACAGAGTCATCTTCCTGAGGTCATGAGTAAGGAACTTGTTGCCTTAAGCTAATTTATAATATTATTTTGCAATTCAATGTTTACTAAAAGAAAATCATTTTCATTGTATTGGATCCATTGAATTATTGTCTGAGTGTGTTGGGAAATATAAGATTTCATTTCCATGCATGCACTTCAGCATAACAGTTTAAAGAAATATTAGGGCATAGTGATAGATTATGGCATGCTCTCTCAATTCCAGTTAGTTCTCTATTTATCCCTACTTCACATGTGAAGTGCTTCAAAGAATTTGTGGTCCTTTGGCCCAAATGGGGGACATATTATTTGGAGAATGTAGTGATAGTGCCCAAACTAGAACCAAAAAACATACTCTCAATATGGAAAACACAGTGCCTACCTAGATTGAAAAGTTCCTCTAAATCAGGCATTCCTTAGATAGTGCATGCATAGGCCTCTGTCACAAATGCCTGTAACTTCTGATGTGCCTCATGGAGGCTTTGTCTACTACTGCTACTTCTATGTACTTTTACATACTAAATGGGTTTTCCTCTGAACTAAAAGATATTTTTATTAAAGATGTTTTAGAACTTCTAAAAGTGAATTTTAACAGTATACATAGAACCTAAACTCAATCTAGAAGAAGCAGAGAAGGCCCTCTATACTCAAGCTAAAAGAATCAGAGAATGAGGTGCATGTAATACTAAGATACCTAATATCAAAACAAGAAAGGAAGAAGTGAAAAAAAAAGTATGAACAATTGAAATTTTACATAGTAAATGGGTTCTCCCTCTAAATTAAAAGATAGTTTTATTGAAGATGTTTTAAAACTTCCAAAAATGAATTTTTAGAGTATACATAGAACCTAAACTCAAGCTAAAAGAAGCAGAGAAGGCCCTCTATACTCGAGCTAAAAGAAGCAGAGAATGAGGTGCATGTAATGCGAGATAGCTAATATCAAAACAAGAAAGGAAGAAGCACAAAACAAAGAATGAAAAACTAAACTTTTACATACTAAATGGGTTTTCCCTCTAAATTAAAAGATAGTTTTACTAAAGATGTTTTAGAACTTCTAAAAATGAATTTTAACACATAGAACCTTAAGATTAACGCCTTCATTGCATTTTTTAACCCTGCTTTCATAGATTTACAGAGTTTCCTAAAGATGTAGATCAAAATATTATGTTCTTATTCAAATAACCTAAATAACCTCTTGTAAAGCCACCAGACTGAAGAGTTCCACCAAGACTTTTAGTGTTAAATTAAGGGCACTATCTTTCATCCTCGTCTCCTAGAATTGCACATGTACCAATGTTCAAACATTCATGCCACACAATATGCATTTTTTTTCAATTAGTGCCCAGATGTATATGGCAATTCATTGTAACATGTTTCTACAGTTCCATTCAAGTTCTGGACTGTCTTGTGTATTTACTATTAACTGATATCTGACCTAAAATAGGACAATTTTTTGATCCATTATTCAACACAACACACATATCCTACAAACTTTATTTCATAGAATTGTTCTAATTCAGTAGTTCAACTCCACTATCATTGAGCAAAAATTTCAGACACCAATGAATTAGAAAATGTAATGAAAAAATAGAAAAAATTGGAAAAATCTCTGAATAAACAACAGCAAGAGACTTACTTCGACCTCTCCAGTAGCATCAAGGATGCCAGAGCACCTGATGCAAAGTTCACTCCACGTTCAATATCACCTCCCATAGTCATATAAGGTGTAGGACAGGGCAGATTTAGATGTGTAGCTAAAAATTAGAATACTAGAACAATAAGGCATCCAAAAATATTCATAAGGGTGGCTTCAGTGTTGATCAATTTTGATCCCAACAAAACAGAACTCAAAAACTCACCAACAAAATCTGTAAAGACAGGACCGTTGGAAAACCTTCCACCTGATGTTCCTAATGGATAATTTCCATATGGAGGTGAAGTAGCTTTGACTAATGTAGACATGTTATTGTTATTTCCTGTGTTCAGCAGAGAGTCTCCAAATACAAATAGTGCAGGAACTGTACTTTCAACCAACTGCACCATACCCAAAACCATACTCATTGTATCCAAACCTAAAATGTAAAATCTCCAACCCATTTTCATTTGTTGCTGCAATATCGACTACACAAAATCTAGAATAATGCAATGACTAACCTTATTCAATGGCTATTACTGCTTTCCACATTCTATTGCACTTGGAATCTAACTTTATATAAAGACAGGAAACCATGAGGGCCAATGAAGCATTTAAGGCTTACTAACCCAGTCGATATTGTCAAAAAGCATACATATGCTCTAAACTATAATATTTAATAAAGAAAACGATGCAGGCATGAATCGTTCACTCACAAACTTCATGTTTAGAGTTTGGTATCTTCCCCTTCTAAATTCACCTAATCTGATAATTTGTATATTATTATTATAAATAAATAGACTATTTTTTTAAATTCTATTTATTTTAGGCATTAATATAGACCTTGAAATTTGTCCAAAGCCAACCTTAATACAAGGTTGGTCTAACTAGAATTTTAGATATAATCTTCCAGGCAACAGTTACACTGCTTCATCAAGAATCGTTACACTGTCCCATATAGAATCAATGGATGAAAATTATGCAGTTACAATAACTGCATGGGATAAACACCCCGTTTATTATCAGTGAGAATTGCAGTTTTGGTTTATTATGCAATTTGAATTTCTACTTACAAGTTAAATGCAAAACGATTTAGATTTTTGAAATGGTTAATTAAACATTTGAAATCATTTTCAGGAATTTGTCCTCCACCAAATTCTGTAGGTACAGGGTGATTTGGTTAGCTAATATACTTCTCAATAATAATTAGTATAACAGAACTGTCATTTAATTCATCTGTACAGAATTAATGAGGAAACGATAGCCAGGGTTTAAAAAATACTCGTCTAATTAGGGGATTATTTAATTTCTATTGTTTTGTTGTTTGATACGTGATTTTAAGTATAGAAATGAAATCATCTCACACAAAAACAAGACTGTGTGGCACAGAAAACAAGAATGTACGGATCTGCTAAGCATGCCAATCTGCTAAAGGGGAATCACCTGTGTGGAAATAGGTAAAGAAACTAACAAGGGGCAGAATTCAAGTTGGAGTACCTAAGGTTGGGTGGTGAATTAGCACTAAAGCCTTAAGCTAATTTATAATACTGCTTTGCACTTCAATGTTTACTGAAAGAAAATCATTTTCATTGTATTGGATCCATTGAATTATTGTCTGAGTGTGCTGGGAAATCTATGATTTCATGTCCATGCATGCACTTCAACATAACAGTTTAAAAAAATATTAGGGCATAGTGATAGATTAGGGCACACTCTCTCAATGCCAGCTAGTTCTCTGTTTGTCCCTACTTCCCATGTGAAGCACTTCAAAGAATTTGTGGTCCTTTGGCCCCAATGGGGGACATATTATTTTGGGAATGTAGTGATAGTGCCCAAACTAGAACCAAAAAACATACTCTCAATATGGAAAACACAGTTCTTTCTTAGACTGAAAAGTGCCTCTAAATCAGGCATTCCTTAGATAGTGCATGCATATGCCTCTGTCACAAGCACCTGTGAATTCTACTGTGCCTCATGGAGGCTTTGTCTACTACGGCACCCTCATCCATAGAGCTTCGTGTGGCACAAAAAACAAGACTTTAAGGGAAATCACCTATGTGGCAATAGGTAAAGAAACTAACAAGGGGAAGAATTCAAGTTGGAGTACCTAAGGTTGGGTGGTGAATTAGTACTAAAGCCTTAAGCTAATTTATAATACTACTTTGCACTTCAATGTTTACTGAAAGAAAATAATTTTCATTGTATTGGATCCATTGAATTATTTTCTGAGTGTGATGGGCAATAACCTCGAAATGCTAGAGGTACACACACAAACACTCGACTTTTTTTTCCACAAGTGAAAAAACAGCTATTTGTTATTCATTAAGAATCAAAATATCTATGAGCATACAAATATGGGATGTCATCATAGAAATACAAATCTATGTCCAAAAACAGGCAATGTGTTACCATAATGGTATAAATAGTCTATGCCTAATTGGTGGTAAGAGCATATAAAAAATCAGTGATGAGTATAGATCCAGAACCTCCAGATACCCCAAATCATATAAGCTGGAAGTAGTCTGTAGCATCTATTTTTCTATGACTAGTTCATAAGCCAATGATGCAAAGTGATGCCAGCCCAATTGTCTTCAATGTTGAGTCCATCACACACAATTGTACAAGATCTATTGAGTTTGCTCACTAGATTGATCAACACATAACACACAAGTCTTGTCTAAGTTGATCTCCATACCCAAAGCCTTGCAAAATAGCTCAAAGATTTCTAATATGACCCTCCATTCAGTAACAGTGCCACTACCAAAAAGGATGACAAACACCAGACTTTGTTTCCAAGAAATAATAATACTACAATAGATGTTATGCCTAGACCCTAGTAATCAGATGAGTATACTAACATGATATATTGTAGACTCTACGAATTCATTTTGATATTTTCAAATTTAATTCAAGATTAGATAGATGAAAAGAGTTGAAAGTAAGATTGACATACTATCTTCATAATTGAATGCAGAAAATTGAAGATGAGTCAACGACCAGCTTTGTCAACAAATGAATACCATACACATGATAAGAGAATAGCCAATGAGAATATGTTGGAGAAATATGCATGTCCTTGTAATAATTGTCTCGAAGGGAAGATGAGAAAGAGACAAGTGATTTTTGCACATATGTTGAGATTTGGTCATAGCGGTATAAGCACTTTCCCTAAAAATAGTTATCCAAATAGGATACCATTGCAAGTCACGAGAGATGTAGAGGCACCAAACATAGACGAAGATGCAACAAATGCAGATGAACATGCAATTTTAGATGAAGGGATTGAAGTTGATAGAATGATGAATAAGGGTTTCAAGGATGATTGGTAGAAATTGCTGGAGGATGCTTCAAAACCTGTGTATGGTACTTGCAAGTTAAGTCATTTGTCAACAATCATTCTAATTCTTAATTTGCAAATAGTGCATGGTTGGACAAATGTGAGTGTTGCTGAGTTATTGGCATTGTTACATCAGTTATTACCACCTGAATCCACATTGCCCAAAAACTGGAGTGCATGTAAAGCACAAATGAAAAAGGTAGGGTTAGGGTATGAGAAGATCCACACATGTGTGAATGGTTGTGTATTATTTCACAAAAGTCATGCAAGTGAGACTGAATGTCTGAAATGTAAAGAACCGAGGTATAGACGAGGGTTGAAATCAAATTCTGTGCCTAGAAAGATTCTTCTCCACTTTCCAGTAATCCCACGGTTACTTTGAATGTATAGTTGTTGAGACATTGCTGAGCTTATGCAATGGCATGCCCAAAATAAGAGCACCGATGGAAAACAATGGTCTGTGGTTGATTCTAATATGTGGATGGAATTCGACAACAAATGGCTTGATTTTTCCCAAGAGCCTCGTAATATAAGGTTGGGTTTAGCTTTAGATGGAGTGAATCCATTCTCAGATCAGAGTAGTAAATGGTCAACTTGGCCAGTATTTTTGATAAATTATAACTTGCCTACATGGTTAGCAACCAAATCATTTTTCTTGATGTTGTCATTGATTATACCAGGAAAGAAAAGTGTGACTTCAGATATAATTGATGTTTATTTAGAGCCATTATTTGATGAGCTATCAGAATTGTGGAAAGGAGTTGAAGCAATACAATTTTTAAGGGACAATGATTCAATCCACTTCACTTTAAGAGATTCTTTATTTCTTACGATACATGTTCTTCCTGCATATGGCACATTGACTAGTCTCAATGTTCATGGATACCATGGATGTCCGGATTGCAACTTTAAACCTTTTGTGAGGTACTCAAGTAGTTTGCATAAGTGTGTTTATTGTGGACATCATGCTTACCTTAAAATGGAGCATCCATATCATCGACAAAATTCACGTTTCAATGGTCAGGAAGATAATCATGAAGCACCATCAGTAATAACCAGTGATTACATTATTGAGAATGCAGAGAAAAGAATGCAGTTTATTGAAAATGGTGGCATTGCTGGTAGTAAAAATGATCCACTCAATGATAGTGGTGTAAAACGATTGTGCATATTCTATAAGCTACCATATGTTAAGCGTATAACCATTAGGCATACTATTGACTTTATGCATACTAAGAAAAACATAGCTTAAGCTATTATAGAAACTCTTTTTGGTGCATATGATACAATGTCATCACGCCTAGACCTTCAAGAGATAAAGATTTGTCGAAATCTGTGGGTTGAAAATTATGGTGATGGAAAATTTAGAAAACCTATTGCTCCTTATGTGTGGACAAAGGAACAACGTGCACAATTCTTAACATTGATGTCTCAGACTCGCTTTCCTACTGGATATGTGAGTAGTAATGTTAGAAGGAAAAATGACAATAATGGCTTAAAAGGCCTCAAGACCCATGACTATCATGTCATAATTTAGGATATTTTACCTATTGCAGTCATATCAAGTTTGGAAAAGGGTCCAGGATTGGCAATTATAAGGTTGGGCCTAATATTGAAGAGAATGAGTATGCATGTGTTAGATCCTTCAAACTTTGATAATTTGAGGGAAGAGGTTGTTGAAGTCCTTTACTTATTAGAGCGAAAATTTGCACCAACAATATTCAATATTTCTATGCACCTTCTTGTACATCTAGAACATGAACTAGAATATTTTGGCCCGATAAGAACTAGATGGATGTACCCTATACAACGATATATGAAGGTTCTAAAAAAGTTTGTTCATAATAAGGCAAAACCGGAAGGTAGCATGTGTGAAGGATATATAATGCAAGAGGCCATAGGATTTTGCACAAAATATATGAAGTATTTTACTAATGTCAGTCGATGTGTATGGGATGATGATGAAGATGAGAGACATGCAGGAAAAGTGTTAGAAGGAAATGGACGTCACTTCAAGCTATCAAATGAGGAAAGAACTGCAATACATGCCTATGCTCTTCAAAACACATCCTCATTGGATAAGTGGTGCAGGTGAAATTTTATTTACATGATAATTTATTTATTTAATTTCATTTAATAGTTAAATTATTATCATTCTTACTATCTTGTATGTTCATATTGTATGTCGAAAATACGAAGAAGAGATTCGAATAGGGATGCATCCATATCAAAAGTGCAGACATCAAGATTTGAATATTGGAGATGGATGTTTTCCAAAATTTGATGATTGGATTGTTGATGCAATTAGTGATGCACAACAAGAAGGACAGGATATAACACTAGAGGAAATTGAGCTTTCACGACCTCCAAATATAATAGCTTCTTTGTTCAGTGGGATGTGGGCGTATGGTAGTAATTTAAGAGTGGAAGAAAAGGATAGATGAAAACAAAATTGTGATTGTATTGTTAGTGCAAAATTTCATCACGGCACTAAAAAGAAACTTTATATTGGATTCATACAGGATATTATTCAAGTTGATTATGCTGATACTAGGCCCATATTATTAAAATGTAAATGGATCAAACCATCTGCAGTACAACGTGATGAGTACGGGTTTGTACGCATAAATACACGCCAATGTTTATCAAATAATGATGACCTGTATGTTTCACCTCCTCAAATTACCCAGTCATTTCTAATTGATGATGTAACAAGCCCAGGATGGTCGTATGCCATTCAAGTAAAGTCTTGTTCGAAAAGGAAATTCATGGAATGCGCTAATATAATGTTCGATGAGCAATATACAAGCTTACAAGAAACATTGGAAGAAGAAGCTGAAGATGACAATAGAGTTGGATTTGAAGAAGAAACTTTGATTCCCAATGAAGAGGCTGAGATAGAGAATGATATTCATTGTCAGGGAAATCTATTGTATGAGGAAAATGGAGAAAATGAAGCAGATGCATACATGAGTGATCAGGATTGTGATCTTGATGGAAATGCAAATGATGATGATGATGATGATTTGTCACCCTGTATTTATTGAATACATTTTCACTATGTAAATTGGATTTTATTGTTTTGGCCATGGGATTAGCCAATTTTTGTATGTATAAACTCTGTACTAAGCTTTGTAAGGTTTTTATTGTTTTGGCCATGGGATTATCCAAATATTTGTTTTCAGTACTATGCAATGTTTCAAACATGATTGCTTTTTGTTCCTTATTATCAAATTTCGTCTGAGAAATGCTATGAATGGATGTTTGCATTAAGTTTTGAACTATTTCAGGTGGAATTTTTGAATGTTAGGTGGTTAATAATTTATATTATGTGGTTATTGTTATTCATTATGTTACTAGATCCACCACCCCAGTGTGTAGGATCCGCATATCCGATACATATCCGGATCGGATCCTCTTAGGATCCACCATGAAAACGCATCCCTTGTAGAAGGAAACATATCCCGATCCCATGAAACAAATACTTTGAAAAATCAAACAATTCCTGAATTTTTCAAACAGATCCTGAAACATCCATTGCTTCTAAACCATGGTAATAGATTCTATATTCTATTTTCACAGAATATCCTAAAACCCTAGGTAACAATAAGCTTTAGAGAATCCCAACCATGGTAATAGATTCTATATTCATAGAATCTCCTAAAACCCTAGGTAACAGTAAGCTTTACAAATGATCAAAATTGTTTCGAATTCTAAAACAACACATATTGTAGAAAATATATAACAAAATTCTCACAAGTCTACCACAAATTAGATGGCTATTTATTTCAGAAAAAATGTAATCACAATGCTATAGACAAACCCTAATTCACTTTCAAAAATAGAAACATACTACTTAAATCCTACACTAATCCCTTTTTTAATAGCAACAAAATGTCATCTAGGATTTAAATTAAAAGAAGATCCAACCCTTGGATCAAGTCCCATCCCTTAATCTATTTTTGGTCTTAGGATTAGACCCTCATTGACCTACATGAAGACACTATGTTTAATGGAGTGCTCCAACAAGAAGAATAGCCTCCTTGGGATTTGAACCTCCTCCCTAACTGTTTCCCTCTTGCATTTGATCTAAACCTAGACAAGAGAAACCAAAAACAAAACTTTTCTAAATCTAAAAAGTCAACTGAAAACTAGAAAAGCAACTAATTCTAGAAAAAACTACTTTTCCTAAAACTAAGAAAGGAAATTGGGAAACCCTAGATGGCTAAAAAATGAATTACAACCCTTTAAAACACAATATTGTCTTCCATAATCAATATGCCATATAGGACTAAGCATTGCTCCCTAAATCTTTGGGATTTGTACAAAATGTAGCGTCATCTACAAAAGGTACCATAAGTCTGTTGTTCTAGCAGTTTTTGCAATCTGCAATTCCAATCCACAGTACAAAGTTGGAAGCACCCTCTAGATAGTCACACACATCCATACGAGAGTTCCCATTTCTACAAATCTACAAGAAAAACCTTAGTAAACAAATAATTCAACATAAAAATCATATCCCCAACCTACCCTAAGTGTAGATCACCTTTCTCTTCTCAAAATCAGTTTTCTAATCACTGGAAGATCCTTAACACCCTCTCAACCCTTCTAAGGTCCACACGTGCCAAAATGGCATAGATCTGCTTCAACCCCTAAAGCCACTTGGGATTCACACCCTTTGAAATCACTTGACAACTCTCTACCCCAGAGAGTTAATCTCTCCATACAGAGAATATGCAAGGTTTCAAATCTTAGTTTCCAAGAAACTTGGGTACGAGGACGGGTACAGGTACAGTGAATACACTGCTTTAGATAAACCCTACTTCTTCACTCTGAATTGAAGTAAAACACTGATTTCTTAAAAAATACCTTGAGCCACTTTATATAGCACAAGAAGGTAATCTACAAGTTACAATAAAATAGATCCAGCCCTTGAATTAGTTTCCAACCCTTGGTCTATTTTTAGCCTTGGGATTAGAATCCTCAACCTGCATGAAGAAATTGTCTTTAATGGAGTGCTCCAGCAAGAAGAACAACCTCCTTTAGATATGCACATGCTCCCTAATGGTAAGTTCCCCTCTTGCACTTTATCTAAAGCTAGACAAAAGAAACCTAAAAAAGGAAACCTAAACTAAGAAAGGAAATTGGGAAACCCCAGAATGCTAAAAATTGAATTACAACCCTTTATAACACAATAGTGTCTTCCATAATCAATATGATATATAGGACTAAGCATTACACCCTAAATATTTGGGATTTGTACAAAATGTAGCATCATATACAAATGGTACCATAAGTCTGTTGTTCTAGGAGCTTTTGCAATCTGCAATTCCAATCCACGGTACAAAGTTGGAAGCACCCTCTAGATAGTCACACTTATGCATATGAGAGTGCCCATTTCTACAACTCTATAAGAACAACCTTAGTAAACAAATAAGTCAACATAAAACTCATATCCACAACCTACTATAAGTGTAGATCACCTTTCTCTTGTCAACATAAAACTCTGCTAGAGCCTTGGAAGCCCTTGAAACCTTGGCGACTACCCTTTGTACACAAGATGGATCCTTGTAAGGGATTAAGATAGTCTGTCGCTGCCGTGATGGAGGAGAAAAGAGGCCCTAAGCCTATAACACATGCCCTAATCTTGTGAAAACCCTGTAGCAGAAAACAAAACCCTGATAGGGTTTGTGACAACTACACACAAACTATAGAAGCCTGAGTCAACTATCTGGAAGGTTCTTATTATAGTCCTCCCATATAATTATCTGAATAAATCAAATATTTAGAAAACATCCAAGGATATCTTGATCTTATAGACCCAAACTATCTCTTTCTCAAAACATAACTCAAAGGACATCAATAGAATGAGCCTTAGAAGAGGGATTGGAACAGTTCTACTCTCTATCAAGTTTCTTGTTTGTCTAGTGATTAGAGAAACTTTTGTTTTCCCAGAACTGGCCAAAGAAAATGATTCTCACCTTTAGCCTCAACCGGGGATTTACATGGAAACCTGAGCTTGTCGGTCACTTAATTGCACATTATCAAAACTATATTCTTGGCATTTGGGATCCTAATCATGTTGTATGTCTAGATTTTCTTGCTTTCTTCTATTTGTCTTTTATATCCCTAATTTATAGAAGGATGGATCTTCCTTAAAATCCCTTTCAGAATACTAGATTTTTAGCAGCTCCTCCCTAATATTTTTGCCTCCCTAAGATTTTGATCAAGAAAACTGAAACATAAATTAAAACTTCTAATAGTTTGCAATCCATCAAATAATACCAATTTCAACAATTCAACTATGGTTCAATAAACACTGTCCAATTCTTCTATCAAATTGGCTAGCACAGAGGTGGTTTCTGGAACATTTTGGTCAATATGCCGAGATGGTAGCGTGCCTTGCTACCAAGGGCATAGAAAAGTCAACTAATTATAAAAAGGCAACTGAAAAATAGAAAAACAACTAATTCTAGAAAAACTACTTTTCCTAAAACTAAGAAAGGAAATTGGGAAACCTAGAATTAAAAAAATTGAATTACAACCCTTTATAACACAATATTGTCTTCCATAATCAATATGCCATATAGGACTAAGAATTTCACCCTAAATCTTCGGGATCTATACAAAATGTACCGTCATCTACAAAAGGCACCATAAGTATGGTATTTCTAGGAGTTTTTGCAATCTGCAATTCCAATCAATGATACAAAGTTGGAACCACCCTATAAACAGTCACACCCATGCATATGGTAGTGCCCATTTCTACAACTCTACAAGAACAAACTTAGTAAACAAATCAGTCAACATAAAATCATATCCACAACCTACCCTAAGTGCAGATCACCTTTCTGTTCTCAAAATCAATTTTCTAATCCCTAGAAGATCCTTAACACCCTCTCAACCCTTCTAAGGTCCACACGTGCCAAAAATGGCATAGATCTACTTCAACCCCTAAAGCCACTTGGGATTCACGCCCTCTGAAATCCCCTGACAACTCTCTACCCTAGAGAGTTAATCTCTCCATACAGAGAATCTGCAAGGTTTCAAATCTAAGTTTCCAGGAAACTTGGGTACGGGGATAGGGACGAGTACATGTACGGGTACGGTGAATACACTACTTTAGATAAACCCTACTTCTTCACTATGAACTGAAGTAAAACACTGATTGATTAAACGCTACCCTGATCCCTCTTATATAGCACAAGAAGGTCATCTACAGTTTACAATAAAGCAAATCCAACCCTTGAATTAGTTTCCAACCCTTGGTCTTTTTTTGGCCTTGGGATTAGAATCCTCAGCCTGCATGAAGAAATTGTCTTTAATGGAATGCTCCAACAAGAAGAACAACCTCCTTCAGATATGCACCCGATCCCTAAGACTAAGTTCCCCTCTTGCACTTTATCTAAATCTAGACAAAAGAAACTTAAAAACAGTACTTCCATAAATCTGAAAAGTCAACTCAAAAGCAGAAAAATGACTAAATCTAATTCTCTAAATTTAAAAAGTCAACTAAAAACTAGAAAAGCAACTAATTCTAGAAAAAACTACTTTTCCTAAAACTAAGAAAGGAAATTGGGAAACCTAGAATGCTAAAAATTGAATTACAACCCTTTATAACACAATATTGTCTTTCAAATTCAATATGCCATATAGGACTGAGCATTGCGCTCTAAATATTTGGGATCTATACAAAATGTAGCATCATCTACAAAAGAAACCATAAGTCTGTTGTTTCTAAGAGTTTCTACAATCTGCAATTCCAATCCACGATACAAAGTTGGAAGCACCCTCTAAACAGTCACACCCATGCATACGGTAGTGCCCATTTCTACAACTCTACAAGAATAACCTTAGTAAACAAATCAATCAGCATAAAAATCATATCCGCAACCTACCCTAAGTGCAGATCGCCTTTCTCTTCTCAAAATTAGTTTTCTAATCACTGGAAGATCCTTAACACCATCTCAACCCTTCTAAGGTCCACACGTGCAAAAAATGGCATAGATATGCTTCAACTCCTAAAGCCACTTGGGATTCAAACCCTCTAAAATCCCCTGACAACTCTCTACCCTAGAGATTTAATCTCTCCATACAGAATCTGTAAGGTTTCAAATCTAAGATGCTAGGAAACTTGGGTATGGGCATGGGGATGGGTACCAGTACGAGGACAGTGAATACACTGCTTTAGATAAATGCTACTTCTTCACTGTGAACTAAAGTAAAACACTTATTTCTTAAACACTACCTTGAGCCCTCTTATATATCACAAGAAGGTCATCTATAGTTTACAATAAAGCAGATCCAACCCTTGAATCACTTTCCAACCCTTGGTCTATTTTTGGCCTTGGGATTAGAATCCTCAACTTGCATGAAGAAATTGTCTTTAATGGAGTGCTCTAGCAAGAAGAACAACCTCCTTCAGATATGCACCTGCTCCCTAAGACTAAGTTCCCCTCTTGCTCTTTATCGAAAGCTAGACAAAAGAAACCTAAAAATAGTACTTCCATAAATCTTAAAAGTCAACTCAAAAGAAAAAAAATGACTTAATCTAATTCTCTAAATCTAAAAAGTCAACTAAAAACTAGGAAAGAAACTAATTCTAGAAAAAACTACTTTTCATAAAACTAAGAAAGGAAATTGGGAAACCTAGAATGCTAAAAATTGAATTACAACCCTTTATAACACAATATTGTATTCCATAATCAATATGACATATAGGATTGAGCATTGCACCCTAAATCTTTGGGATATGTACAAAATGTAGCGTCATCTACAAAAGAAACCATAAGTCTGTTGTTTCTAGGAATTTTTGCAATCTGCAATTCCAATCCACGGTACAAAGTTGGAAGCACCCTCTAGATAGTCATACCCATGCATACGGGAGTGCCCATTTCGACAACTCTATAAGAACAACCTTAGTAAACAAATCAGTCAACAGAAAAATCATATCTGCAACCTACCCTAAGTGTAGATCGCCTTTCTCTTCTCAAAATCAGTTTTCTAATCATTGGAAGATCCTTAACACCCTCTCAACCCTTCTAAGGTCCACACATGCCAAAATGGCATAGATTTGATTCAACCCCTAAAGCCACTTGGGCTCCACACCCTTTGAAATCCCCTGACAACTCTCTACCCTAGAGACT
The DNA here is from genome assembly GCA_001517045.1 of Pseudotsuga menziesii. Taxonomy (NCBI): domain Eukaryota; kingdom Viridiplantae; phylum Streptophyta; class Pinopsida; order Pinales; family Pinaceae; genus Pseudotsuga; species Pseudotsuga menziesii. The sequence goes on along the minus strand of LPNX010467986.1, from coordinate 128,263 downwards.
TAATCTCTCCATACAGAGAATATGCAAGGTTTCAAATCTAAGATGCCAGAAAACTTGGGTACGGGAATGGGGACGGGTACGGTGAATACACTACTTTAGATAAACCCTACTTCTTCATAGTGAACTAAAGTAAAACACTGATTGCTTAAACACTACCCTGAGCCCTCTTATATAGCACAGGAAGGTCATCTATAGTTTACAATAAAGCAGATCCAGCCCTTGAATCAATTTCCAACCCTTGGTCTATTTTTGGCCTTGGGATTAGAATCCTCAACCTGCATGAAGAAATTGTCTTTAATGGAGTGATCCAGCAAGAAGAACAACCTCCTTTGGATATGCAAGAAGTTGGAATCCCTTTCAAAACATCTTGAAACCATTCATGTTAATATAAAATAAAATAAGAAAGTAAAAGGGTAAACCAAGAAATATAAAGAAAAATGAAAACTTTTAACTTACTCATTCTTTGAATCGTTTATAGTAAATGAGTTTTCCAATAACGATCAAATTCTGTCTGAGAAATGCTAAGAATGGATGTTTGCATTAAGTTTTTATGGATAACATCATTGCTTCTTTGTACATGTACTAACGATGTTTTTAAGGGAAATGTTCAACAAGGCTATGAAGAATAAGGGGGGGGAATGTAAAATTGGAGAAAACAATGATGAAAATCTTGTAGATTATGAGCGTGTTCGTAAAGAACAAATTGCAAAAAATGAAGAATATCTGTCATCTCTTGGTTTTGCAAATAAGTAAGTAGTTATTTATTGTACCTTTTCACTTCTATGCATATTTCATGAAAGTTGTTTATAATCTATTTCATGGCGTAGCATATATATGCTTTTGATTCTCATTTAATAAGTTTTTGGTGTTATAGGGAAACATTTTCTTCTAGAGAAAGAGAGCAGAACCAAAAGGAAAACAAAGGCACCTTGTTGCCATCTCATGCTTCGGATCAATAATTACTTATTCCTTGTACATTTTCAATTCTAAGCATATTTTTTGATAGTTGTATATAATCTATTTGATGATGTAGGACGTCTATGCTTTTGATTCTAATTTAATAAAAGAAATTGTTATAGGGAAAATGTCGATTGTATAGAAAATTATGAGTGAAAACAAAAGGCAAGCAAAAACACACCACCGCTAGCTCGTAGAATCCTATGCCTTGGTACTGGTTTAGTACATGGAGAAGATGTTGAAAACACTAATGATCATCATCCTAATATATCACATAATGATGATCATTCCTAAGCCAATATTGCTGAAGGCTTGGTGTTTTTTGAATCAGAATCAGGTTTGAGAGATTTGTTTTATAAATTAAAACAAATATTTGAAGGCCCATCTAAGCAAATTGGTGAGATATCTAGTGCCACACCTAATGTGGCCAATAAGGAACCAATTAGGCTTTCAACTGCCAAAGGAAAATCACTTCTTCTATGCACAAACATGATTGCCCATTCTACATCACAAAGTCTTGATTCAAGTGAAGATATGCCATCTTCCATAAAAAAACGCAAAATGATTCAAGGCATGTATAGGTCCATAGAAAGAGAAGACAAAGAAAGAAAATCAGAAGGGAAGAAGGCTTATTTTCTTGAGGTAAAAGATGGTGAACCTTTTGGACCAAGCTACAAGGTGGGCCTTAGAGTTGGGCACGAGAGTAAGGTCTCATCTGGTTGTCACCAAATCCAATTTTGTAGATCAAGATGAAAGAAGTGTCGATCTGGTGATTCGACAAATGGAAAATGCCTTTGAGACTTATGGAGGAAGGATTACCACCAAATATTACAATATCAAAATGAGAAAATTGATTAACAATTTTAGGCATAAATGAAGAAAATCAATCCTAGATGGAAAAGAAAGGGACAACAGCTTGACTCCCAAACAGTGGGAGGAGTTGAAGGAAATTCTGTGTGCTGAAGAGTATGTGCAAAGGAGTAAAAAAGGGAAGATGGCAAGATATAATGTGAGGGATCAATTTATTATGGGTCATGGTGGGTGGAAAAGCAATCAAAACATGTTTGTAAGTATATGGTTTTTTTTCTCAATACATTATGTATGCCATTTTTGTGAGTACATTGTGTTATATATATTGCATTTTGATCCGTATATATCCAACTAATTATGTATTGATAATGATTTGTAGGTTCAAGATCCTATTAGATCAGAAATTGATACAGGTGAAATAGTTGGCCAACGTTTAATGTGTGATATAGACAGTTCTAAACATAAGCTTATATCAGAAAATCCAACAAAAAGACCATTGCCATCTAATGAAGCTGATAAAAGCCAACTAGTTAACATATCTACGTCTGTTCAGAATGATAGTGATCAGAACTATAAACATGTAATGGATTGCATAAATGGGTTGACAAAGATGTTAACTTTTCATATGCTTAGCTAAGACATCAATACTTCATTTCATTTTCATAACAAAAGCATATAAACAGGATCACTGAAAGATAGACAAGCACAGCCATACAAAAGGAACACAAAGAGTTATCCTGGGAAAACCCTAAAGGGAAAAACCCAGCAAAATCTTCCTCAATATAGATGCCCCAAAAATATAAAAGATAAAAGATAAAACCAGCAAGGAGATCAAATCCTGATCCTCCTCCTTCTCCAGCTACTTCTCTTCTCCACTAATGTGCTACACAAGTGAGAGTGTGTGTTCCAAATGAGGAGCACTACACCTCTATTTATATTCATCCATTCACTTAAGTTAACTCATATGTCATGTAGGCTCGAGTTACACATGTAGGCTCAAGTAATCACACTTGGGTGCTAATGACCCACCTTTACAATTAGAGGGGACTTCCTCATGACTCTTATTAGTTCTTCTGATTAGGAGCATCGGGGTATAAATTAATACAAGTGGTTCTCTCGGTAGGACCATCGGGGACCACAAAGAAATACATATAGAATATTCTTCGAAGTTACAATATTTCAACACTCCCCCTTAACGAGAAGGGTATTCTATAACAACATCAACAACAACAATAATAGGAGAGAGATAGAGGACATCATCAACATCATCAGGGTGATACATCTATAAATCATTGGAAGCTTTTCAACATCATGTAGTCTTCATCTTCAATATTTAGTCTTCAGCATCATCAGTACTTTGACCGCTTCAATCAGCAACATCATCAGTATATTGACTCTTCAATCAGCAGCAACATTTTCAGCACTTTGACCTTTCGATCAGCAACATCTTCAGCACTTTGACCTTTTGATCAGCAACATCATCTTCAGCACTTTGACCTTTCGATTAGCAACATCATCTTCAACACTTTGACCTTTCAATCAGCAACATCTTCTTCAGCACTTTGGCCTTTCAATCAGCAACAACATCATCATCATACTCTGATCTTTGGATCAGAAACATCATCATGAAAACATCATGAAAACATCAACATCATCATCATCAAAATAACATCATCATCACACTCTGATCTTTCAATCAGAATCATCATTATCATTAGCCTCTGATCTTTTGATCAGAAACATCATCAACCGAACATCATCATACTCTAACATCAACTCATCATCATATTTTGATCTTTCGATCAGTACGTCATCATCATCATCAAGATCTCATCATTATCACATTCTGATCTTTCGATCAGAAACATCATCATCATCATCGCATTCTGATCTTCCGATCAGAAAACATCATCATCATCAGCAACATCATAATCATAATCAACTTCTGATCTTTCGATCAGAGAATATCATCATCATTAGCAACAACATCATCATCATATTCTAATATTTCAATCATAGAACATCATCATCAGCAACAACTTCTGATCTTTCGATCATAGAAACATCATCATCATCATATTCTGATCTTTTGATCAGAAAACATCATCATCAGTAGCAACAGCATCATCATCATATTCTGATCTTTCAATCATAGAACATCATCATCAAGACATCAACATCATCAAAACATCAACATGATCCTTCCTTTGGGAATTATGGGATTTAGGTATTTACAGAGTTACCAATGATCCTTCCTTTAGGAATTATGGGATTTAGGTCTTTACGGAGTTACTAACGATCCTTCCTTTCGAAATTATGGGATTTAGGTCTTTACGGAGTTACTAACAATCCTTCCTTTCGGAATTATGGGATCAACACATTTGTGGAACTCAGACAATCCTTCCTATTGGAATTATGGGATCAACACATCTGTCGAACTCAGACAATCCTTCCTATTGGAATTATGGGATCAATTCAATGATCCTTCCTTTCGAAATTACGGGATCAACACAGATGTGGAACTCAGACAATCCTTCCTATTGGAATTACGGGACCAACACATCTGTGGAACTCAGACAATCCTTCCTATTGGAATTATGGGATCAATTCAATGATCCTTCCTTTTGGAATTACGGGATTTAGGTCTTTACGAAGTTACTAACGATCCTTCCTTTCGGAATTACGGGATCAACATAGATGTGGAACTCAAACAATCCTTCCTCTAGGAATTACGGGATCAACACACATTCTCGAGTACCAAAGTCATCGGATCTGTTCTAAACCGAAGTTCAAGGATGATACAATCCTACCACATTCACGGGGACCGAGATCTCCGTATACATTTTGAACCAAGGTTCAGGGATGATGCAATCCCACCACTTTCACGGGGGCCAAGACCTCCGGATACATTTTGAACCGAGGTTCAGGGATGATGCAATCCACCACTTTCACAAGGGTCGAGACCTCCGGATACATTTTGAACCAAGTTCAAGGATGATGCAATCCACCACTTTCACGGGGGCCGAGACCTCCGGATACATTTTGAACCGAGGTTCAGGGATGATGCAATCCCACCACATTCACGGGGGCCGAGACCTCTGGATACATTTTGAACCGAAGTTCAGGGATGATGCAATCCCACCACATTCACGAAGACTGAATTCATCATATCTATTTTGGACAGATGTCCCAGGATGATACAATCCCTCTTCATTCTCAAGGACTGAGGTCACCGGATCACTTTTGGACAGATGTCCCAGGATGATACAATCCCTCTTCATTCTCAAGGACTGAGGTCACTCGATCACTTTTGGACAAATGTCCCGGTATGATACAATCCCACTGCAACATCACTACTCCCCCTTTCGAGGAAGGTCTTTTCAAACAACACCAAGCTTGTCTCGAAAGTGTTCAAACTTTACCCAAGACATAGACTTCATCAGTACATCATCATTCAAACCATCATCATCTACATCTTCAGTATGTGAATACTGAACTATCACCATCTGTATCTCCAGTATGTGAATACTGAAAGCATCATCATCTATATCTTCAGTATAGAAATATGGAATCATCATCATCTGCATCTACAGTATGTAAATACCGAAACATAATCATCTGCATCTTATCTCGTATGTAGAAATTCCAAATTTCTATGTGTTACAATCAAAACACGGGGTTCTTTATCATCACAAATCTGGTTATCACATAGAATCATTGTAGTATCCATCTTCAGGTCAACGAGACATGATATCAGCTTCTGAAGCCATATGACTTCACAACTTAGCAGAGCAATCAGCTATGTATTTTACTTCAACCGTGCTATGAGAAGCACTGGACTATTTCCTGCTAAACCATGAACTCATAGCAGACCCCAAACAAAAGCATCTACCTAATGTGCTTTTCCTGTCTGATATACTTTCATCCCAATCTGCATCTATGTAGCCATACAATCTATACTCATGGCTACCATCATAGTATAGACCAAAGTCTATAGTCCCTTTCAGATATCTCATCACATGTTTTGTGGCTACTAGGTGAACCCTCTTGGTTGAACAAGATATTGACTTAAGGTGTTCACAGCAAAACAAATGTCTCGTCTGGAATTTTTTAAGTACATTAATGACCCAATGATTTGTCTGTAATGAGTCACATCCAATAACTCTGATGAGTCATTAGCTTCAGGTTGGAGTCCACGGGTGTGGCCATGACTTTGCATTCCAACATATAAATCTTTTCAAACTTTGCACTACATACTTTCCCTAATTGATAAAGATTCCTTCGTATTTCTGGACCTAGGAAATAAAGTATTAGACCAAGGTCTAAATTCTTCAGTATACTTCTTCTTGCATTCTACAATTTGTTTCTCATTCCCTGTCAGAAATAGGTCATCCACATATAATAACAAGATGCCAGGTTCATCTTTTACAACCTTGAGATAAAGCTTAGGATTGAATTTACTCTTGGAAAATCCCATGCTCATCAGGAAACTATCTATTCTTCCATACCAAGCTCTGGGAGCTTGCCTCAGACCATAGAGGGCCTTCTTCAACTTGCATATGTGAGTCCATCTGTCTTCAACTTCAAATCCTTATGACTATTCGATGTAAAAATCTTCCTTAATCATACCATTAAGGAAGGCTTGTCTTTACTTCATCATGAAATAAACTACCATGATAGTTCTGAAGGAAGTAGACCTTGCTTCTTGGAGTAAGTGTCTCTTCAGAATTAATTTCCTCTTTCTGAGAGAAGCCACAAGTCTTTCCTTACTTCTATCAACAACATATTTCATTTTACTTATCCATTTGGAAGATACCACATTCTTTCTTTATGGTTTGAGTATTATATCCCAAACATCATTCTAGTATCATAACATCTTTCATGAGTTCATCTTATCAGGTCATCAACATATCCTAGTCTTCTGCATTCAACCTTGAAGCTTGGAACCCACTTTACTCTTGGTAAAGTCTTGATCCATCAGGAAGCTGTCTATCATGTCATACCATGTCGAACTCAGATATCTTCTGTAGTCACTCCCCCTGAAGTGGAGTATCATCTTTCCTCTTCATTCTGTACAGGTGGTTCTATGCTTGACATATACTTCCCTTTATGTCTCAAAATCATATCATATACATCATTCCCCACGATCAAGTGTTATTCTTTGATCATAGATTCTTTCATAGCATTCTTTTCTTCATCTTGAGTTATCTCTCATACCCATGGTGGTATTCATCCTTCGAGGTGGATCTACTTCTCTCTGAAGCTCTTTCTTCTGTCATGGTGTCTCTGACCCTAGGAGCTTCAGATTCATGTTTATTGGAGTGAATCTTGAATTGTCATCACTTGTTCTTCGGAACAAGTCTCATCCTTCTTTTCTTGTAGGAGGTTGTACAAGACCTTTCCTACAATTCAAATGCACTAGTTACATGGTTATAACTATAAAACATATGCATAACAACAAATTATTTTATCCAATACAACATTCATCCATGTCTCACGAAAACTTTCTAGATGTCTTCCATCTTTATCATGACATCATTGAGATTCTGCACTAATCCAATATGTCAGCAAATAGGTTTGATAAGTAGAAATGGAGATTTGTATGGAACCATGAGCTACTTACCCATCACAATCATATTAGTAGTATACAGTCATTAATGCAAACAATCTATCAAGCATAACACATCAACTAAATATAATCAAATGCATAACAAAACAATATCATGCAAGGACAATTGAATACTTATCTTTTATTCATTTCATGGGTAGACTCCTTCTTGATCCTTCTACTTCATCATCTTCTTCATTCATGACATCATCATTTCTTATCCAAATGATAAGATGGATAAGAGGTTCTTTAATAATTGAGTTCTTCACATTCCTCATCGCTTGAGGGATCTTCTTTGAATGGTGAGAGCTTGATCTTCAATTGATTCCATCTTCTTCTTCTCTTCTTATGAGTCGAGCTTCTTCTTCTTCCCAGAGTCTGTTCAAAGTAATTACTTACTTCTGGCACACATTCCTTGAATGAATGAATTCTATGATCTTGGGAGACCATTCAAGGTGGCTATCACCACTTCTGCATTCTCCAATTCTTCTTCTACCGCTTCAAGATGTTCTGCATTCTGGATCTTCACATTCTTCAACTATTTTCTCAAATCCATATTCTAATTTATGTTCTTATCTTCAAATATCTTTATCGAGGAATAAAAAATATTCGGTGTCTTTAGGGAAGACACTTGTGGTACAATTTGATCTGTGATTGAATCAACAATGATCTTCTTGGCCTTGGTAAAGTTCTTCTTGTGTAAGGCTTTGAGCCTCATCTCCTTCTGGAACTGGAACCTCTCTACTCATGAAGGTGTCCAATTCATTTTCTTCAGAGAGATCAAATACTTCCATGCTTGGAATTGTCAACTTCACCAAGCTTGTCATCAAGCTGATGTGATATATCACTTGAAATGAGAAACTCAAATGCAAATAGCAAAAGATTAGATCTTATCGATTTGAGGTGTCTGTCCTACTTCCGGAGCTGGCTGATCTAGGGTTTGTCAGAGAAACCCTAATTTTAAAAAATTGGAATCTTTTAGATATGATTGGATAGAAATATAGATATCTTCAAATGTAGCTGTCCAATGTACTCCTTTTCTGAAAATAGTGGAGGGAAGCTCCCAGAACAGGAAGCCCTAGTTTTCCAATTTCTTCTGCAGAAATGCCTGTTACTATTTCTGTGATATCTCCGAATTTACTACTCCTCTGTGTCTGCAATTTCATAATAAGGTAAAATCACATGTCCCTGATCCAAAAACACAAGTTTAATTAGAATTGGTTTCACCAATTTGGATTTATGATCATTTTCCCAAGGTGACCTGTTACAGGACTGTTCAGAACAGTGAAGTTGTATGGCATTCCACATCTCACTGGTTAATATTTAGATTCTGAAATTCGGACCACAGAAAGTAAATTCCATGATCTTTCTGGAACATCTTCAGGAATCCATTTGGACCTTCGTATCCCAAGCTATAGCAAGTTTCCCTAGGTGTCATGTTTAGCGATGAATTCTAGAAGAGGCTGGAACCCTAACTTGGAGGGATCATAGCTCCTAGAATATAGCGAATCGGAGGCTGAATTTTGGACACAGTGTTCATAAGGATCATATATTCAGTATTTGAAATTTTCAGCTCCTAAACCTTCTCCAATATTGGGATGTAGTGAATATACAAAAACTTAGCCGTTTTAGTATTTAGAGTTTTTCTAGATTTGCGTCAAACTAGGGTTTGACTTTCCTAGAGTTTCACCCAACCAAAAATCTTGATCTAGGTCTCTAAACTTAGATTTTGATGAGGAAAGAAATCCTATGTTGGGCTCACTCAAAAATTCTTCTTCTGGAATAAGCCCTAATTTCCCACACCAAAAACTGAAGATGCTCGGAATCAAATTCCGCGACAGAAAGATGCGCCCTTCAATGGAGAGTCAGCCTAGCCTTCTTTTGCTGATAGATTGTGGAGAGAGATCCAAAAAGTAAGAAGCCCTAGATTCTGTAGCTGCAAAATGTCTTCTTTTCAGGGTGGCTCTGATACCATGTTAACTTTTCATATGCTTAGCTAATACATCAGTACTTCATTTCATTTTCATAACAAAAGCATATAAATAGGATCACTGGAAGATAGACAAGCACAACCATACAAAAGGATCACAAAGAATTATCCTGGGAAAACCCTAAAGGGAAAAACCCAGCAAAAGATTCCTCAATATAGATGCCCCAAAGAGATAAAAGATAAAAGATAAAACCAGCAAGGAGATCAAAGCCTAGTCCTCCTCCTTCTCTAGCTACTTCTCTTCTCCACTAATGTGGTACACAAGTGAGAGTGTGTGTTCCAAATGAGGAGCACTACGCCTCTATTTATATTCATTCATTCACTTAAGTTAACTCATCTGTCATGTAGAACCAAGTTAATCATGTAGGCTTGAGTTACACATGTAGGCTCAAGTAATCACACTGAGGTGCTAATGACCCACCTTTACAATTAGAGGGGACTGCCTCATGACTCTTATTAGTTCTTCTGATTAGGAGCATTAGGGCACAAAGTAATACAAGTGGTTCTCTTGGTAGGACCATCGGGGACCACAAATAAATACATATAGAATATTCTTCGAAGTTACAATATTTCAAGAAAAGACAATGTCAACCATAGCCACCTCCATTGAACCAATCGTCAAATCATGCAATAAAATGGGATGTCATAGTGATGATGATGAAGTAAGATGAGTATCATTCCCTTGCAAACATTTCTTGATTTGAATTCATAATCTGATATAATTGGTTTAGGACTGATTTTTAGTGTTTTACTATTATATTTAGTATTCTTCTACTATATTATTGTGTGCTTGTAATTTTGATATTTGACTTGTGCATGATGTAATCAAATGCTGGATAAAATTAAACAATCTACCAACATTGATGCACTGCAATGAAATTATCAATCAGTGTGTGCAGCTCTTGCTGGACAAGATAGTTTAAAGATTGGCACGGCTGTAAGTACATTTATTTTTTTTACATCAATAATTATGCATGTTTTTGGAATTGAATTGTATTTTTTTTCTTATATGTGTATACTTTTTTATTTTATTTTGACAGTGCCCAGTAACTCCAGTAGAGACTAAATTATTCCTTGTAGGAGATGATGTAAACATACTGGATCCATATGATGGTGCCATCACAGGGACTAGACAAATTTAGTCACTTACTAAGATCCATGGAGTGCCACTTGAAGAGACTGATGCTAATATAGTTGTACTTTCTATCTCAAGTAACATCCATGTTGCATATGAAGATCCAATCGATGGATGTGAACGCTTGAAGGAGACAGAATAGAGTTTTATTCAGTGGCTGAAAATATATTTGAAAAAAATGACCTAGATGGTTATTTCTATGAATCAGCTTAAAACATTCTGTTTACTTTACATACTGTTCAAACATCTATTTAAACTTACTTTACATATTGTTCATAATTTTTTTTTTGTAAGGGCATGTGACCTTACATGTTTTAATGCATCTATTCACTGGTTCAAGAAGATACTGTTATGTTTTTTTACCTTAATGATGATTTCTTCCTTTATTTTACAGTCTTGATTATTTGTTTAGTTCTTTACATTCCTCTTGAGTAATCACCATTGACCTCGTATACAAAAAATGTGAGGTTCCATAGCCTCATATAGTTATTCTGCACATTACTGTCAGACCTCTCAAGGATGGAGTTGATTTGAAATATCTGATGATCTCAGTTTCCTACTTGTGAGGAGGTCTGGATATTCACATTTTATGTTTTGTTTTGCTTATATGATTCGATCATGTACATTGTAGACCTATATGGTCAGTAAATGATTAGGCAGTCCCCCAGAGTTTTGTGCTATTGTAGAGGCTATATGCTTGAATAGCTAAAGGACAAAAAAACCAAATATGATCTGCATTCATGTAGCTCTGGTTATTTTGGGATCAACTGTATACATGGGCACTACATGCAGTTCTATAACACGCTATTTTTCTGAAATAACATGACATTTTTCATCAAAAAGATATATAACATGCATAACAGAGAATAAAGAGTGAAACTTAGAAGACAAAATGGAGCTGAAACTGCAGTCTTCTTCATCACCAATGAGAGTTTTGGTATATTTCTATTAAGAGAATTGGAAGATTTAAGATCCTTTAGTTTCATATCAGGGAATATATCACCTACCAATAATGGAAAATAAGCCATTACTCTCTTCTAGTAATGGAAAATAAGCCATTACTCTCTTCTAGCAATGGCAAATGACACATTACTCTCTGTCCTTAATTTTTAGCAGATAAATACCTTGCTATGATTAACACAATTTTATATCTTACCAATGGATGACAATTCCTCTTGAAAAGGTTCAGAACCAGAATGACAAGATGCAATTGTGTCTTTATCATTTCCATATGACGGGGAAGCTTGAGAATCAGAGGTTGGTACATTATTTTTCAAACATTTTAGAAAGATTGTGAAATCTTAATTTTACATCTGTTACAAGATGCATTTTTGGGTCTATCAGAGTGGAAAAGCCTTTACAGCCAAGGGAATGCATGTGCTAGAGCTTGTTGGTAGAGAGACCATGGATCTGCTAGCCATAGAGAGACTAAGCAACATGGGCGTGAGGAATAGTTCTGTGAAGAAGCAACTTTTGACTGATGCTTTTGGATTTATGGAGGTCCTAAGCAACTTGAGGTAAGGTGCTTTCTTAGAGTCCTGTTATTTAATAGGCTATCGAGTTTAGAGGTGGTTGTCCTAAAACTTGACTACTATAGAAAATGGACCACCACATAAAATGAGTGTATGAATATATAAAAATTTACTTGAATAAACTTCTCTTAATTATTGAAATTATGTTTGAACTGTTTTATTGATCTACCTTTTGCTTCGTGGACAAAATTCATGAAAATATATTCACTTTTCTATAGTAGAAAGGCCCACTAGTAGGTATATCATCTTACTTAGTGTGCTTCCTAAGCAAAAAATTGTCATTCCAGAATCTAAGCTGTTGTGAGAATTCAACTTGAACTCTCATAGTGTTTATAACTATAAAATCTAAAACCAAAGCACCAATGCATGAGTTAGCTAACAGATATTGGGATGGTTATTTGCATTTGTGTCCCATCTCTTAGTTATACTACTAAATCAGTTTTCAGGAGGGGGTAATATTGTAGGGTTGTCTTTTAATCACAAATCAGAACAATCATGAGAGTTGATTCCTCCAAATGACCAGTATATATAAGGATAATCAAAGTCAGATAGACAATCGGATGTATGAGTTTTGCAAATTTTCAAATATTATGCTTAATGTCATAATTGGTAACACATCATCATTACTTCCATAAGGATAAATCTATCCTAATTCATGCACTAGGTAATTGTATAGTCTTGGTTTATTTTGTTTGTAGGAAAATACAACAAAACACACCCACACACATTGACACAGAAAAATCCTATTGTATAGTGTTTGACAGACGGAAATTCCATTTTATAGGGTCAAACACATATATCATAAAAAAACATCCATTTCCTACAACTGCCTTTGTTTTCTTGGTCTATACAAACAACAAGGGGAAGCAAGCTTAGTGCGGTTTGAACCTAGGCCATGACTATGACAAGCACTCTGCTTTACTACTAGACCATTGTCTGTAGAATATGGAGTTGCATTTATTAGTTCTAATGGATTGTTAAAGTGGAATATGTAGAGTTTTTGAGTCTTGACAAGAGCTAGGCAGAAGCCATAATCACGTTGATACTTGTTATAGTTGATTTCACCACTCCAGGTGAATCACACTTTGTATGGCCTTCCCTTGTCCCGCTGCAGAATCCTTAGACCCCTTGGACCATTTTTTGTCCTTTGATGTTTTCCTGGCCATCCCTAAAAACATGTGAAAAATGATACACATGACTTTTAAACCAATAATCATGTATATACATGGGTTTGACCACTTAAACCGCGTACATCAGGATGTGTACAAAATCCAAATCCTTTTGGAGTTTTCCTTGACATGGATCCGACTCACTTGACTCCTGGCCTTCCCTATTCCTTGAGATCACTCGGATTTGACCTTTTATTACCCCTTTGAAAAGCTATATAAGGAACGCCTTGGTACATTGAAGGCATAAGAGAGAATTGAGAGCAAGGAAACTATAGTCCATTGTTTCCAGAACTTATGCTTGAGTCTGCATCCCTTTGTCCCTTAGAGCACTTTTATGTTCTTCCCAAGCTTGCCTTTTGCTTGTGAGCTTGCTATTGAGAGATGGAGGCCCAAGTGGGGGATTCAGTTTCTCCGGTTCGCAGACATGCCGACAGAGGTTGTATCTTGTAATCTCTAATTTATATTAATAGAAATATCTTTTCCTGTCCAATGATGTGTGTTTGAATGAATATTTTATCCATGGGATTATGTCAAATGATTATACATTATTGATTATATATGCTAGAATAGATCTAACACCATGATATATAGAATGCTTGTATTGTTTACTTGTTGTTGAGGACGTAATTTATCAATTCAAGTTGAAGTTGGAAAGCTCAACAGGGATCTACTTCAATCGTCTGAAATAAGGTACGAGGTCTGATCCTTTAGTGTTAGACATTTAATTTCTATTGCATATTGGAAAGGATTGATTTCTGGAGTCAATATGTTTGTTGTGGTACCCCAAGCGATTGGAATTTCTCTCCGTAATAGAATTGGCAACTCCGCTGGGGATGTTCCTTGTTTTTATTTGGGGTTTGCGGGCACAATGGGCTTGATATTATTGACCTGCTCTTTGTTTCTCCTTGTTTCTGTGTTGCATTTTATAGTATGTTCATCCATTGACACTCCCCTTTATTGGTTTGACCCTTGGCTTGCTTTTTAGCACTGCCTTCTCTATATACACAGGTTTTTGGCCAAAAGTCGCGTACATACATGGATTTTTGGCCAAAAGTCACGTATACACGCAAGTTTTTGGCCGAAATCAATGTATACACGCAAGTTTTTGGCCAAAAGTCACGTATATACGCAGCCGTTCTTTAAACAGTCGCGTACATCCTCCCGTTTGGTGAGTTTGATGTTGTGGGAAGTTGTTGGGTGGGTTGTGAGTCTGGTTGGGTCTTCCTTGGGTTTGATGTTGTCTATTGGATGCTTCTTTTGTGACCAAAGACCACTTTTTCATTGATTTTTCTTTGAAAGTAGTTTTAGTCATTTATCCTTTTTGTTTTGCCATTAATGCATTACTCTTTTTTGTCTCGGTGTCTTGTTGGGCTTGTCTTTTATACTTGCTACAGAGACTGAGAGTTTTAGATGACTTTTATTGCATTTTTCATTCTTTTATATTGAAAAATACAAAGTAGTTGCACTCTTAGTTGCATCTTAGATATGGATTTGAGGAAGTACTTGCATTGGATTTCTTGGATGAGAGTTGTTTTTAGGCTTTCATATAGGAAGGATTGCATTGACATTCGAAAAGGAATATATATTTATGCATCTCATGTAGTGGCATACCCTATTTTTCATTTGACAAAGATTGCACTTAGCATTGTTTGTTATGGTGTGCATATTTATTTCACTGCTAAGTCGTAATCTTATTAGTTGCACGATCATTTCCCTTTGAGTAATTACAGCCAATTAAAATCAACACTTAAATTAAAATGAACTATACTATTTTATTTGATAGGGTTCACCAACAAGATTAGGTTTTAGGGTCTTGGAATAGTTCATTGTGAGTAAATTCTCCAAGACCACTAAACAACAACAAGTAGGTGTTTGTCCAGGTGAGATAGTGAAATCCTTGGTATAATTAGTGTTTCTCAGGATGCTCCTCTTACAAGGGAGTTAAGCACAAGGAAGTGTGAGCGGTTATTGATTGGGATGACCCCTAGTCATAATTGAGTAGCATCGGAGATATTTCCAGGATTGTATTCGTATCTGGGGGCTCTTTTGAGAGTTTTGGGCTTTGCCACCCTACCCATACGGTCAATCCCTCCTGCGACTGTCCACCAGAGCATTGATTATATTGAGGTGACCTTAGTTTCCTTACCTAGGTTATTGAGGGGGTACTTGCAGAGGTTATTCTGTGAGTGTCCTGACCAGGTAGGGGTCAGATAGCACAGTCGCTATATGCGTTGAAGCTTAGGGACACTATAATTGGTTGCATACCTCTTCTTGTAGTGTAAGGTAGTTTCAAGCCTCTCCTAGGCAAGACATACCTACTGCATTCGGGAGCTCACATATCCTCCCCTTGGTTTGCTTATATTTTGGTTGTAGATTTTCTTAGGAGTGTGCTCTTTGTGCACTAGTGGGCCTTTGGGATCATGGTTACTTGAGTATATTTATGCTCTCTTGAGTTCGGGTCCTTTTATTTTTGGCATGCATGGTATCTTATCACCCGTCCTCGGTTCTAGTACGGACCCTAGTGTTATAATTGAGGGCATCACAGCCCCTTACCGTGCTCATAGATTTGGGAATGGTCATATTCCATCCTCTACTCCATTTGTGGAGGATTTTTATTCCTTTCACTCGGTATTTACACCGGTGGTCACCCTCACGAGGGTAGTAGTGGATACGTGAACATTGGGTCTATACTTTACTTTCCGTTTTATGTCCCATTGTTCACCACATTATTTCCTTTGGGTACAGTTGTCATGATCATTCCTCCCTACATCCTATATTTTGGATTCTTTATTGACTATTTTGGGTTGTTTTGGACTAATATGGTTGTCTTGTAGGGTCCAATTTTTGTACACTCTCTCCAAGGTTTCGACCTGTTCATTCCTATCATAGGTATTATGTCTGAACTGGCATATAGGTTAGGATGTCACATCCGCTTCCACTTATGCATTGCCTTATGATAGTTCCATCCTAACCTTAGGTACAAACCCATTCCATGGTATCATGGAACCTTCATGCTGCTATTAGAAGTGATATTATGTGAATGGTAGAGCTTTCCTATACATGGGTTTCCTAGTTAGCTCCCTTTTGCATTTGGCACCCATGCTATGAGTCCTCTCTTAGGTCCAGGATTCCCCCTTTAGTCCTGCCATGTCCTTGATCAAGAGCTTCATACTCCTCTTGAAATTTATGCTGGCCATTCCCCCGGGACTCCCTTATGTCAAGTTGTAATTGCATTTTCATGATCTTTGGTTGCCTTATTGAACTTTATGCCGGCTTCCCTGACATTGCATTTCAAACATATAGCCCGAGCTTGTCTCATGTCTAGCCATGTAGAGCCATTTTATATATCCTTTACAGCTTGATTCCCTTTTTATCGGGAGGGGATTTTCCCCTGAGTCTCGCTATCCTACACATGTATCCTTGCATTAAACATAGGTATGTTCCACTGCTTGGAACTAGTTTGTTTGCGATTATCAAACTCATCTCCTCGTAGTCTATAACTATAAAGCCATTTTATTATTTTTCAGGCTTTTTAAATAATTGAAAAAGTCCAAAAAAAAATCAAAAAACCAAAAAGATGAAAAAGGAAAGATATTATCTTTGGCAGCTGTCGAGTCGTGTTGCCTTTGAACAGAGCACTGTATATAACATCCATTGGTTGGGCTTATAGTTTTAATTTAGGATTTGTACTCGTTTATCTAATTTTATCTCCACCGACTAGTTAAGCTTCCAGTCCCCATGGAACCTCTATCGATGCCTCCTATGTCGCAGGGATGTCCTAGTTTATATATCGAGTCTATGTTGCCTCTATTCAGTCACCATACGTCGTTATGCTCTTGTTAGAAGGAAGTTGAAGCCTGAGTTGGCCATTCCTCAGTTCTCCTGACTTTGCATGTCGGCCATTCCTGGTACAGCTACTAGTTCATGCACCTTATGATCGATTCCTTCCACATTATATAGCTTTGCTGAGTACCTCATGTTGGATGATGGGGGATTCCTTAATGCCCTCCTTCCAGCGGATTTCATCCCATCGACTTCAGGTCATTTATTATGGGATTGGAATCTAGAGACATTTTGAGTTGCTTGAGACTTGCAGTCATCAATGGCAGGTTCTCTCACCATCGACAGTCTTTGGGAATACATCAATGTCCCCTGATCGATGGATCCTCTCAAGTGTTCAACCTCAACAAATTTATTCACACTTGTTAGTTTGCACTCTAGTACCTTGATTCCCATTTTCATTATCGGTGGGTGATCTCACATTTATTAACGATATACATCAATGACCGATAATCAGACGATGGACTACTATGTTCGACCTCGACACCTCTATTCACATAGTAGGACATGTACTCGTAGAGGTTTGTGTAGAAGAATTTCTAGATTGGTGGCATCTTTTATATGCTACCTCCTTGATCGTGCCAGTGTTCATGAGATTTCAGCTCTCGTGACTTGATTTCAGTATATGTCAGACATTTCTAGCCACTATAGAGATCTTGATCTGTTATATATCTTCAGCCATTATGGATATCATGGTCCTTTGTATATCTTCATCATGGAGATTTTGATCTATGTATATTGTACATGGTGATGACCACTTATGTGATATATTGTATCATGCCTATTCATGGCCATTGTACTCTTATGTATCTAGGACTGCTATATGCATTTGCAATTATGTGTAGAGTTGTATTATTGTACTATGTTGATTGGGTGGCTGGTCTTCCATTTGGGATCCTTCATCACTCCACTTCTGGGATGGAGTTATAATGTATGTCAGCCATCATATGACCCCTCTGACCTCACACATTAGGGGGCATCTTTTATAGTTGATTTCACCACTCCAGGTGAATCACACTTTGTATGGACTTCCCCTGTCACGGTGCAGACTCCTTGGACCCCTTGGACCATTTTTTGTCCTTTGATGTTTTCTTGACCATCCCTAAAAACATGTGAAAAATTATACACGTGACTTTTAAACCTATAATCGCGTATATACGTGGGTTTGACCACTAAAACTGCGTACATCGAGATGTGTACAAAATCCAAATCCTTTTGGAATTTTCCTTGACATGGATCTGACTCACTTGACTCCTGGCCTTCCTTGTGCCTTGGGATCGCTTAGATTCGACCTTTCATTACCCCTTTGAAAAGCTATATAAGGAACTCCTTGGTACATTGAAGGCATATGAGAGAATTGAGAGAAAAGAAACTATAGTCCATTGTTCTTGGAACTTATGCTTGAGCCTGCATCCCTTTGTCCCTTGGAGCACTTTTGTGTTCTTCACAAGATTTCCTTTTGCCTGTGATCTTGCTATCGAGAGATGGAAGATTGAAGTGGTGGAGGCCCAAGTTGGGGATTCAGTTTCTCCGGTTCGCAGATGTGCCGACAGAGGTTGTATCTTGTAATCTCTGATTTATATTAATAGAAATATCTTTTCCTGTCCAATGATGTGTGTTTGAATGAATATTTTATCCATGGGATTATGTCAAATGCTTATACATTATTGATTATATATGCTAGAATATATCTAACACCATGATATATAGAATGCTTGTATTGTTTACTTGTTGTTGAGGAAGTAATTTATCAATTCAAGCTGAATTTGGAAAGCTCAACGGGGATCTACTTAAACCGTTCGGAATAAGGTATGAGGTCTGATCCTTTAGTGTTAGACATTTAATTCCTATTGCATATTGGAAAGGATTGATTTCTGGAGTCAAGCTGTCTGTTGTGGTACCCCAAGCCATAGGAATTTCTCTCTGTAACAATATTTATAAATAGTTACAGTGGCGACAATTACTTCACCCTAACTCTAACAGTATCTAGCTTGTAGAGGGTTAAATTAATCTTCAAAAAAGACTGTCATGGCATAACCAAGTTAGTGTCCACCTGTGCAACTGCCACTGTGATGGAGGTATGTCAACCTAGCCATGCAGCAAAGGGAAAGAAAAAAATCTTTCATGGATATACCCTATAAATAAGTGGGATAATCAAATCCAAGTGAAACATAAATTGTGGGGTCACTGGGTTTTAGTTGTTAGGATACTATATTCTTATAGTATATATCATTGTAGGGAAATATAAATCTCTCCATGTCATGTTGGTTCAACTCCATGCCATCATGTCAATTGCAATGGGTGTAGGCCTCACAACATACCATTTAAAGGGTACTAATATTGTCCCAAGCAATTATGTTGTACTAAAGGCAAAATAGACTCACATTGTACCTGCTTGTTTGTTGCTTAATACATACTGAGTTGCCATGGTCTATGTGTCAAAGAAACTTTATACAAAACAATTTTACTTGAGTCCATCATTTGGATGTTTCACAAAATTTTATCCTTTGAATCACCCATCCATAGAAAAATTGGAATTACAACAAAACAGTGCAATCTTTCCTCCCAGGATCCCACCTGTTGTCATCTTTACCTCCTTTCACAACTGGATTTTACTAGTAGTTTGTAAAGTAAGTGAACATTCCTCCTTTTATAGGGACACCATAAAAGCATGGATATGAAGGGCCTTTGACAAAACTACAATCCATACTATAGAGCTACCTTGCTACTTAGGGCTAGAACTGTTGGTTCTAGTGCCCAGGAATTGTTGCTTTTGGTGAAGCTACTATATTTTAGCTAAGCTTCAAGTGAAATTGTAGAACATAGCAGAAATTGAAATTTGCATTTCCTTTCTCATATCAGAAAGAAAAAATAAAGGAATAACGTGTTACAAATCATCATTTAAAGATATAGCTCGATAAAGAAAATAAGCATTGAAGCAAACTAAGTCTAATAAGGATTTAGACCAAACAGAGATTCACACAAGTACCAAATAGCTTTCCTGTAAAATGGTGTTAGCCTGCAAAACAGCAAACCAAAACTTCACATGAGAATATTATCTTAAGTTTCTCAAAAGGCCATAATAAATAGTACATGAAAGGTTGAAAACAGTTAAGGATATAATAAACATCAAAACTAGAAGAAAGAATAATACTTCAGAGATTTCACAACTGAAAAATAAAATAGTGTTGAATAAATTGCTATGAATTTGTTGGGTAGAAAATAGAATTTAGTAAGCATGAATGAAATTACCCCCCCAAAGAATGTATAAGAAACATCTAGGAAACAATAAAATAGGATTTCAAGCAATTACTATAGTTCAAATGTAGAAAAATAGAATATTTCATCACTATGCATCAAACAAATGCATCTTGCTAAGAATTACATGTTCAATACCATTTGTATTAAATTAATGGGAAAAGGATTTAGAAAACTCTCCATAGATCATTTAGAATCAACATTTAGTGGATGTGTGCTACTCTTAAAATTTTGTAGTATATTTTTTAATGGAAAATAGATCCTAGAGCTCTATGATTGTGGCAGTTTTCCCTATGGTACAATAAACGACCTTCATTTTCAGTAGTTGAGGAATTCATTAACAAGTGGCCATGCCCATTACAGAAGAAAGCCTTTGATCTTATCTTGTCCAACCTTATGGCCAAGTATGACCACAAGGACTTTAGGTGGAGAATGGAAAGTGGAAACAATGATAGATATGGTATTGTCCTTAGTGGTAGAGTGCTTTCAACATAGCTAGAATCATAGGTCACAATATTCAATATTGTCCCAGGGTTTTCCATTACCACACTTAAGAATTGGTATCTTCTTCTCAACATGCCTTGTCCATTTCATTATTCTCTTTTGGGAATCTGGAGCCTCGAGGCTCGGACACCAAAAGGGGCTACGCATATTCCATTCTTCCTTCTTTCAAAAACACCAGACATGACTCCTTTGTCACTTTTGTCTACCTAGTTGAACTTATGCCTTCTCTGCCAGCCCACTTCCAAGATATACAAGTTAGGGACTTGCTTCCCTTAATGGATCCATCACATACATAACTGTTTCCAGCAATTGAACATGTAAGTTTAAAGCAGGTTCAGGGCCCTCTTTTACAATATCTTATGTTAAGACGAGTTTCAATAATAATAAGTGAATATTTGTCATATCCTTCTTGTACCTGGACTGATAGAACAAGAAAACTAATTAGTAAGTATAAGCATGCCTCAGGATTTCCATTTCCTAAAATTTTATGAAAATACTTTGGAATTCCCCAAAACAGAAAATTCTTTGAATTTCTATGTTTTGGTATTCATCTTAATAATCATTTGGCTAGTATTATTGAAATATTCCTCTTTATAAAAGCTACACGATATAGCCCTAAGATGTACGATGTGTATTTTTCTGTTCCATGTTTGATTCCAGTAGGAAAAGATGCATAATTGTAGTGATAGTTTTACTTCTCTCTGTTTTTGTTGCAAAAGTTTAATTCTTTCATTAGAAAAACAATTTCCAAAAGGCGGAGGGTAATGGTTCAATGTGATTCTTTCATTCACACGTCTGCTTATATAACTTTGTAGGCAGTATGTTTCATTCTTGAATGTGGAATTCTTATTCTGCATTGATAATTATTCTAGGGCTCCTTGGGTAAAAGGTATACATGATGTCATAAGCATAGGAAATTTCTCATCATACATATACTTTGTTGTAGCCTGCAGGTTATACCTCCTGGAATGGACTTCAGCAATTTTATAGTGCAAGATGAAAACACAAATAATTATTCTATTCAATTGCCCGAGTCTCCTTTATGGGGTGAGGTAAGTGGTAGGGCAAGGTTTAATTACTCTCCACCATTTAAGATTTCATATACTTGAAAATTTATAGTCATCACACTGCATAATAGCATTTTTTTTTTATAGATCCCACAGTTTTTGAACAATCCTTCAAAACCCATTATTTTGGATCTTGCTCAACCTGATCCCAAGAAGAACATGGCCACTCTAGTCAAGGCTTTTGGTGAATGTGCTAATTTGAGGAAGCATGAAAACTTGGTATTGCTTCTTTTAATTTCTAAATTTAGCTTTTTCTTTAGAGGTATGTTTTTCCCTTCTTATGTATAACTTATATTTTAGTTATCCATTTGAAAATTGTAGATGTTTATTATGGGAAATCGAGACGATATTGATTAACTTCCTACAACAAGTGCCACTGTACTAACCACTGTCCTGAAGCTTATTGATAAGTATGATCTCTTTGGAGAAGTGGCATATCCCAAACATCACAAGCAATCAGAAGTTTCCAATATATATAGGATTGCTGCAAAAACCAAGGTTTATAAAACTTCCTGTCAAATTATAAAAGAAATTATCCATTATTGCTCTTCTAATTGACAGAAAATTTGAACCGCAGTTGGTGTAGGTGAAACGAAAGGAAAAAACTTAAGTTTGTGTAATTTTGTAATGATGATGTTTATGTGTGTAGGGCGTTTTCATCAATCCAACTTTGGCAGAACCCTTTGGTTTGACTGTCATTGAGGTAGCTGACCAACCTTTCTTTGTTTTTATTATGATCTTTAAGATGAAAAGATTTTAAGACTGCAACACTATTCAGAAGCAAATATATAGAGCAACCTTTCAAATATTCATGCCTTTAAATAAAAGAAATGATATTTTTACAATTCAAGACAAAACAGTATAGGTATCAAGTTTTTATATTATGACCATTGTGTTAGTTTTGGAGCATTTCAAAGAGAAGCATTCAGTCACGTCTTTCTCTTTGAAATGCTCCAAAACTAAACAGAATGGTCACAATATCAAGACTTGACACATATACTGGTCTTTCTGGATTTAAAAAATTTCAGTTCTTCATTTAAAGGCATGGATATTTGAAAGGTTCCTTCTATATATTTTCTTCTGAATAGTGTTTCTATCTATAAAAGACAATATTTGCATCAAATTTCAAAGTTTTAACCTCTATTTTTAGTTCTGGAGCATTTAAAGAGAAGCATTAAGTTACAGAATTTTGAATTACATTCCATTCTTCAACCACTATTCCTTCATAAGAAGCAGCAAAATGTTTCAATTCTGGTTGAGTATTCAATGTTTCCTTTTCTAAATTTTCACAAATAATAACTAACTTTAGAAGAAGCATTTCAAAATTCAAAATATTTGACCTAACAATTTGATCTAAATTACATTCCAATCTTCTAGGCACTCTTCCTTCATAGGGAAGCGGTAAAATGATTCAGTTCTGGCAGCATATTCAAGGTTGCATTTTACAAATTTCACAATTAATAACTTTAGAAGAAGCTTTTCAAAATTTCAAGGTCTCTGACCTAACAATTTTATCTAAAAGCATTTTTGGTTGTGTGCAAAAAGAATAAAGCATGCCATTCTCCCACTTTGTTTAAATGCAGGCAGCTGCACATGGATTGGCTATGGTTGCCACATAGAATGGAGGACCTGTAGACATTAAACAGGTATATTGAAAATTCTACCTTTAAAACTAAAAGTCTGATTGGATATAACGTGTTCAATCACTCTGATTTTTTCTTACAAATTGGTTCATTCTTGTGCGGACGTTGAAGAATGGTTTGTTGGTAGATCCGCATCATGACAAGGAAATTGCAGCTGCTTTGTACAGACTAGTAGCTGATAAGAACCTCTGGGCTGAATGTAGGAAAAATGGTTTGAAGAACATTCATATCTATTCTTGGCCACAACATTGCAACATATATTTTTCAAGGATTTCCCAATGCAGAATGAGACACCCACAATGGTAGAGTGAAAATGACTTAAATCAAAATATTGATTCTGAATCAGACATTGGTTCATTCAAGGATGCCCCAGATACATCCCTTAGACTCTCATTATATGCAGATAATCCTTCTTGCTCAAATTCACTTAATAGCACTGTTGAATTTGATAAGCTTCTTCAAAATAAAGATAATGGGGAGGGTATTTCTGATCACATTAGGATGATCATAGAGAAGTCTAAGAATAGTCAATCTAAACTGTGAGAAGCAAATGATACAGGAAAAACAAAATACCGATCGAAATAATAGCTTTAATTCTATGGGGAAACTACCTCTCAGGAGAAGAAAGCATCTATTTGTTATTGCAATGGATTACTATGATGCTAGTGGAGAACCCCTTGTTAGTAAACTAGCTATTATTATCCAAGAGATTATGAATGAAGTTCATTCTACTGGAAACTTCCCATCTCTTGGATTCATCTTATCAACTGCATTGATAGTTTCAGAAACTCTTTCTGTGCTTGAGTCTATTGGAGTAAAATTGTCTGCATTTGATGCTCTAATTTTCCGCTGTGGGATCCAACTTCTATATACAGCTGGTGATAGTCTAGATTCATGCATATATCCAAATCCATATTATGATTCTCATATCGATTATCATTGGGGTGAAGAGGGGCTGAGAAAAAGCATGAGAAAACTAAGAGGTCCACAGAATTCTCGATTCCCAGTGGAGGATGCCAAAGCATCTAACCCCCATTGCTTGGCCTATACAGTCAAGAATATATCCACTGTAAGCTTCAATTCTAGATGTCATTTTCAGTAACTGGTATATGTTCTATGTCACTATAGGAGTGATATTCAGCCTCCTGAAAATCTAGAAAAATATTGTTTGTTGATTAAGGAACCTGTTTACTAGCTCCAATTGCATGACATTAAAATGGTGTTGCTAACAATTTTTTAGAAAGGAGTACAAGAGCTAAATTTATTTGTCCAGATATTAGGGAGCCATGACAACTCTGTATTACTAGAATAGAATCAGGATTCTTGACTATCATTGAATATTGATTAGTCCTATCATCTTTTTAAGATTTTACTTGGGTACTGTTTTTCCAGGCACCCAAAGCAAATGAGCTGAGATGGAAATTGAGAATGACAGGTTTAAGATGCCATGTTCTTTACTCTCAAAATTGTTCCCGGCTGTGTTTGCTACCTCTTCATGCTTCAAGATCTCAAGCTTTAAGGTGATAAAATTCTAGATAGTTCTTTGCCTTTGAATTTAATTGGATGGATTTGTCCTTTTGGCAAGTGCATGTTAAGCACTGGCTCAATTAAGCACTGGCTCATGTTAAGCACTGATTTCTAGTATGTTTCATTCTTTAATGTGGAAATCCTATTTTGCATGGATAATTATTCCATGGCTTCTTGGGTGAAAGGTGTACATGTTGTCATAAGCGTAGGAAAATTCTGATCATACATATACTTTGTTGTAGCCTATAGGTTATACCTCCTGGAATGGACTTCAACAATGTTATAGTGCAAGATGAAAACACAGATAATGATTCAGATAATGAGTCTACTCAATTTCCTGAGTCTCCTTTATGGGGTGAGGTAAGCGGAAAGGCAAGGTTTAATTACTCTCCACCATTTAAGATTTCATATACTTGAAAAATTATAGTCGCCACACTGCATAATAGCATTTTTTTGTTTTCTAGATCCCATGGTTTTTGAACAATCCTTCAAAACCCATTATTTTGGCTCTTGCTCGACCTGATCCCAAGAAGAACATGGCCACTCTAGTCAAGGATTTTGGTGAATGTGCCAAGTTGAGTAAGCTGGAAAACTTGGTATTTCTTCTTTCAATTTCTAAATTTAGCTTTTTCTTTAGAGGTATGTTTTTCCCTTCTTATGTATAACTTATATTTTAGTTATCCATTTGAAAATTGTAGATGTTGATTATGGAAATCTAGATGATATTGATCAACTGCCTGCAACACGTGCCACTGTACTGACCACTGTCTTGAAGCTTATTGATAAGTATGATCTCTTTGAAGAAGTGGCATATCCCAAACATCACAAGCAATTAGAAGTTGCTGATATATATATGATTGCTGCAAAAACCAAGGTTTATAAAACTTGTTGTCAAATTATAAAAGAAATTATCCATTATTGCTCTTCTTATTGACAGAAAATTTGATCTTTAAGATGAAATGATTTTGAAGATTTTAAGATTTTAATATTTTTATGATTCAAAATATCAAGGTCTCTGACCTAAGAATTTGATCTAAAAGCATTTTTGGTTGTGTAAAATAATAAAGCATGTCATTCTCCCACTTTGTTTAAATGCAGGAAGCTGTACATGGATTGCCTATGGTTGCCACATAATGGAGGACATGTAGACATTAAACATGTATATTGAAAATTCTACCTTCAAAACTAAAAGTCTGATTGGATCTAACGTCATCAACCGCTCTCTGATTTTTTCTTACAAATTGGTTCATTCTTGTGCAGACGTTGAAGAATGGTTTGCTGGTAGATCCGCATAATGACAAGGAAATTGCAGCCACTTTATACATACTAGTAGCTGATAAGAACCTCTGGGCTGAATGCAGGAAAAATGGTATAAAGAACATTCATCTCTATTCTTGGCCACAACATTGTAAAATATTTTTTTCAAGGATTTCCCAATGCAGAATCAGACACCCACAATGGCAGAGTGAAAAAGACTTCAATGAAAATATGGATTCATGGATTAATGAAAATAGGGAGTGCCCATTTCCATCACAAGAAACTGCGAAACTTTTAAATCTCTTGATACTTACCAGAAAGATAAAGAGAGTTAGAAACAGTTATTTGTTTCTTGTATACTCTGCTCTTCTAAGAAGAGCCTTGAAGGAATTTGTTTTTTGCTTGAAGTTTTTTAACTGTACTATTCTTTGCACATTTGCAATCCAAATCATTCATTCCACAAATAATTAGAAATGATATGTTTCTTTCTCTAGTTATGCTATAATAGTTTCTATCTCTTGTAGGCAATAGCCCCACGGGAATTGGCACTGCAGACCAGGCTAAGTATGAACATGTCACAACTACAAAATGTGGACAGTGAAGGACTTGGTGGTTATGGTTGGGTTGGACACTTTCTTGTGATTTTTGAGCTTCGAAAATAGGTGTTCATTTTACGAGAGGCCTTAAAGCTCCCACCTTGCAATGCATCAGCAAATTTAGATGAGGTATATTAGTGATGTCCTATGTCAAACAATATAAATTGGTAGTGTTGGTCTGTAGATATTTTGGAGCTATGATTGCTTGGACTTGGCCTAAGAATTTGCTGCAGTAGTGTAATTTTGTTTTTCATCTTGATTAGAAGAGTTGTAAGTTGTTTCCACTAAAAATATATATTTATTTTTAATATAACACCTGTTAACATCTTTATTGTAGCTATTATTGAGCGCCATGGAAGCACTCCATAAGTTGTCTCCAAAGAAAGTACCTTCAACATTTTCAATTCTATCGTCAGAGGGAGATCAGAAGTCTATTTTCTAGGTCTATATGTTGTTCTCTTTATTGGTATTAGATTTTGATTGAATGATCTTCGGCACTCTAAATATATCATGTTGGAAGTGAAACATCCTGATATTGTGCAGAGATTGCAGCAACTTCGAGTTTGGAAAAGGTTAAAAATAGGAAGTGGAAACTTTAAACTAGGTACAAAAGTCAAATTCTAGGAGAGTGAAATTGCATATTTCCAAATGGATTTTTTTTGGTTGAATTTGATCACTTTTTTTTAATTAAAATTTGTGTATAACCCTAGAACTATTAAATTGCTTCAAAAATTGCTCAAAGGAAAGCTAAAGATGATGCTAATTTGGAAAAAGGATTATCCAAGTAGTCTGGTGAAGTATGGAACCAGTGATGGAACCTATCAACTCTTTTTATACTGTGGAAGTCACAACCTACTATTTCTTGAGAATTGTAACATTGGTCCTCTGTTGTCATTGTGTGTAGGTCCATAAAAGACTATTCTTCTTTTCAGTTCACCTTCTCTTGTTCCAACAAGGCCAGCTCGTCAAGCGGCTTCCCTTAAGGTTTCACTTCCCTCTTATCTTTTGATTTATGCTTATTGCATGTTTGGGAAAGTAGGTTTATACAAATTTTCTCACATACACAATTCGTACATTTTACTTTTTTGTTGCACCAACATTTCCAACCTGTGTTTGAGTGCATTTGTTACACTTTTGCACCAAATCATACATAGCAGAATGGCAACTCCACAGGTAAAGAAATCTATTATTTATTCTTTTGGGTGTTGGATTTGAGACTTTCTTAAATCATTCATCAGTTTCCATAGTTTTCATGTCATTCATTAACCACATGACATATAGGGGCGAACTCCTTCACAGATTGCACTATGTATACAGGTTTCTACCTATGCAGTCAAGCATAATTGTTTTGTGGATTCATTGATTATATTTCCCGTTGAAATCCATTTCCTGGTTTAGAGTTGAGTTTTACTTTTCTTAGGTACTAAATAGTTGCAGATTTAGCCATTCAAGTTTAATTTTAACCAATTCTTAAATTGAATTTGTTAAATTATATTTTCCTATTTTGCACATGATCTTGGTTATTGTTGTTAGCTGTTGGACAAGATAAATAATTTGCTTCATTGTTTTTCTAAATTTGTAAGATTAGATTTTCTTATTTTGCACATGATCTTGGTTATTATTGTTAGCTGTTGAACAAGATAAATAATTTGCTTCAATTTTTTTCTAATTTACAGTTCATTGTTTTTCTATTTTATAAGTGATATTTTTTTATTGGATTTTGTAGGAGTGAGCTTAACTTATAAATGGGCCATTGAGTATGAAGAGCCCGCTACTGAGGATTTTCCATTCAGTATGAAGAGCTTGATGTTGAGGATTTCAAGCTGCTAAGTGTGGTTTTGAAGCTGCTGACGTGGGATCTAAGTATGGTTTTGGAGCTATTGATGTGGGATCTAAGTATGGTTTTGCAACCAAGTGCAAGTATGATGGTTTAGCCATTGTAATATTTTGAAAAGTGATGATTTTTCTGTAAATTTATATGGAAACTAATGTGTTTTTGATAAAACTCATATTTATAGTAATACTTTTGACATTTCATAATATAATTTGTGGTTTAAAACTTATATATATGGTTGTACTTTATATTTGTACCAATGTTGTAATTATTAACTAATTCATGTGACATTGCATGATTTACATGTGTATTAGATATTATTTACAAGTGTTGTAATTAATTATAATGTGACATTGCATAATTTGCATGTGTATTAGATGAGAATAGATGTATGATTCTTTTTTTAATTTAAACATAATATCATATTAAAAATTTATATTGATTAATAATGGACACCATTTAAACTACTAAAATATAATGACCATACATAAAGCGACTAAAAATGACTAAATTAGTGACCAATAAATGAGATTAATGACCAAAAATCGCAAATAAAATGACCAATAATTGAGAGATACGCGACCAAACAATGAGATATAAATGACCATAAAAATGACCAAAATTCACATATCAATGACCAAAAATCAGTTTTCGTGGCTAATTTATGGTCTTTTATTACGTGACCAAATTTGGTCATATTCTAGCTTGTCATGTGGTCATTAATTTGGTCAAAAATGTGGTCATATATTTGGTCATTGATTCAAATATATGACCAAATTAATGACCAAATATATGACCAAATTAATGACCAACCGACAAGCTATAAATGACCAAAATAAAAATGACCAATTTTGGTCATGTAATAAAAGACCGCAAATTAGCCACCAGCGATCGCCAAACCAAAAGTGGTCATTGATATGCGGATTTTGGTTATTTTTTTGGTCACTAATCTCTCATTTTCCACTAGTGAGTTGACCCAATTCATCAAAAAAACTTGTTGAGATCCTCCAATCTGTCAGCGAAACTCGTTGAGTTCTTACGACACGTCGGAAGAAAAACCTGAGTTTTCAACTTAGTCAAATGAATTTCTTTCTCATTTCAAATAAAAACTAAGTGTTGGAATGAAATGCTCAAGAATTAAAACGTGTCTAAGGAAGGGTTAAGGTAAAAAATTTAAGGAGGGGCTGTCACATGCCCCAATTTTGCAAAAACAATTTTATATTATTTGATATTATTTGAAGACAATATGTTAAATTTTATGCTAAGTTGAAATTGATGACTCATTAGAGTCAAGGATATTTAATGTAATTCTGAATATTTTTATTAGAAATAAATAAAGGTGGAGACAACAGCTTAGGAGAGGTTAGGAGAGCTGTTAAAAGAGTGTTTACTGGTCAAATTAGTGGAGGAGACTGGGTGGAGATCAAACAGACACGTGGAAGCATCCTCAAACCACTTCCAATTATTGCAGGTGGAAACCTCCCTACATTTGGGGTCATGATCCCCCAAGAAAGTGGGATCAGAGCAGGTGGCTCAATTAATAACAACTGACACAAAAGACCTAGGCAATCTTTATAAAAATTCCCATTGAAGAGAGCTGAGGTTGCTCATTCTAGAGAAGTGATCATTCAGGTGAATGTATTTCAGAGAAATTCAATGGAAGGGAATTGTGGAAAGAGTTTGAGGGGATAACTGCTAAGTGATCTAGTCGGCTTTTAAGCTGAAAGATCTTACTGCTGAGTGCAAGGTGTTTTACTGAGTTATTAGACTAGTCTACTGTTTGCATGCTCCACCAGTTCTCAACCAAGAAGACCAGGAACAGGCTCGGGGGTCCTGAGGAAGCATTGTTTGAGCGCTCTCCAGGATTTTGGTAGGGAGGAATGGCCTCCTACTGCTGTTGTTGTCTATCCTAATAAGGTTCTACATTATTTGTTTTACTATGTTAGATAGATAAAGCAGAATCTGACTGTTAAATGAATGTTAAATATTCAATTTGTAAATTGTTAGAATGGAAAATAATTCTAGTCTGTGTTTTTCCACACCTGGAAGGACCAGGCCATACTCCAACACAGATAGAGTATTTACAGTAGATGAAAGAATATGTTAAGAGACTAACTAAAATAGATATGGTTCTGCATTTCATAGTTGCAGAGTAATTTATTTCGGTATGTAGGTTATTATTAAAAATAATAATAATCTGGTTATCTATTTTTATTGTTTTAACAAGCTCATTTATGTAAATATATTAGAAAAGAAATAGCAGTAATCTAGTACAGGTAGAAGGATTAATATGTTAAGAAAATACCCTAGTAGATAAGATGTAGTGTTTACAGATAGTAGATTATTCTTTTTATTCAAGTTAAATTATTATGGAAGTTAAACTTTGTAATGACACTACTACATTTCAACCAAAAATCCGATGGCCGTCATGTCGGATTTTCGACACTTCCCTGTCGCATGTACGACACTTTGGTTTTTTATAAGCGTCGAAAACTTGTCATCGGTTATCCGACACCTAGGTAACCGTCGGTTAAGCGACACCTAAGTAACCATCGGTTGAATGTACATCGTCGGTTATCTGACACTTATTAAGCGACAATGACAAAAAAATTGAACAACATTTACACAAATATGTGTTGCTTAACCGACACCTCCCGGACATAGGCGTCACTTAACCAACAGATCTAGGCGTCACTTAAGAGATGGTATTGTCTTTTTAAAACACACAGGCGTCGCTTAACCGACACCTATAGGCATCTGTTAAGCGACGCCTGTGTATTTTTTTTTATTTTTAAATATTGTGAAACAGACTTATAAAACATCATCCTGGGCTAGATTCAAGGGAAACAAATACTGTTTAGAAATATCCATGCCTTCCTGTAGTTGGACAGTTTCTTTTTCCTTGAACTCTATGGGGAATGAGCACACTGAAGTGTTCATGTTAACCACTAAAGAAAATTGAATCCTTGCTGAGGGAAATAACCATGTCTTTAAGTTTGGCACACTCTTCTTCAAGTTCCTGCAATTGCCTCTTCTGTTTGACCAAAATATACATCATACTGTTAGTGCTCTTAATCACAGGTCTTAGCAGTAACAGAAAACATCGAGGTTCTATTGCCATTGATTAATAATTCATGCATCCTCAAAAACCTTCTAACTTCCTGGATATCCCTCTGACAGTGGTGGGAGTGATTGCCCATATTTCGTCCTGACCGATATAAATCCCTCTCAATGTCCCAATCCCAGATTGCAAGTATTAGAATTGAGAACACTTAAAATTTCAGGAATATCACTCAGAGAAACCAAATTTTTTGGCCTCGAGACTCACAGAACACAGGCTACCAAACAAGAATTTCCTTCAACATTAAGTCTAAAAAAACATTTGTCTAACTCCAAATTACACTAGCAATTCGAGCAGCCACATCACCATTTAGCATCCAAGCACCCAATACAGATGTGAAAAAGAAAACGTAGGTGGCCAAGACCAAGCTTGCTCTCCTAACTCCTGAGCATTCACCCCACATCACAGTGGAACAGAACCCAAAATGCAGGAAACAAAGTAACTCTACACCTAGAGGTTGAGCCAATTTCTCACTAAAGTTAAGTCCCTTAGCACCAATATTCCAGCAAATGTAAGTCAATTTCAACAGAATGAACCAGTCCCTGTATTCCACCTTCATACAAGTTTGAACCCCTGGATTTAAAATCCCATATGCAAATGACCAGCATTTCCTCATGGCTTCAAATCCTTGGAGCAGGCGAAACTAAGAAGTGTATGAGGCCTGGGCAATGTCAAATGCAATGTCCCTTCGAAGACTGTGGAATTTATTGCCTATACTACATGTCATGTCCATCAACCTCATGATTAAGTGGGTTAAAAACATTACGGGAGGATATTGAAAACTAATTCCCAATTTTTTAACATGCAACCTTCTTCAATCCTAGAGGCCTGGTTTGCTAGGCGATCGAAATCCAGATTCAAAGCTCTTAAGATGTAGAAGAAATGCACCTCTTTAAGAGCTTGAAAATATTGTGAATCTCAAGAACACACCAAAAGGGAAGAAAATATATTGACTGTAAATATCCTATGACTTATACCAGCATACCTGGAGGAGGAACCAAGGGTCCTTGGACTTGAAAGAATACACAGAGGTATCACGGCTCTTTGCATTCCTAATGAAACAAATCCTTTGGCCAACAACTAAAAATGTATCTTTTCCCTCTAGGATTCAAGGAATGAAGAGATAGAGCTAACACTATTCTCAGAGATATACTTACAATGCAGCTTTCGAAGAATAAATAGGGATGGAGTTTGAAACTTTTTTGCAATTCTGTAAGCCAGAAAGGACAGAACACCAACTGATTTGGATCCCCCTGTAATGCCCCCAACCAAATTTATACCAATTTCTGAGTCAACTGCCTGTACATTTTGGTGTGGGACTTTTTTCAAACAGTCTACTAGTCAAATCCGGTCTGCTCACTTGACAAACACTTTATATGGATAGCCAATGATTTACTGTAGCTTTCAGGTCAGTTTTAAGCTAGGTGTTGGTTGTATAGTTGAATAAGAATTTGGTTGTTTTATCTTTATAACATTCAACCCCAACTTGCTAAACATTTCATCATATCAAATAACACTTGACAGCAGCATGACCTTAATTTAATGGGAATTGTGGCCAAAACCTTTAATAGAAGAAATATAACTGTCCTTTTTACAGAGTTCACATACAAGGAATTAATTCAAAATTTCAAACATTGCATAGTCGCTGAGCTGAGTTTGAACTTTGAACATGAATCTCAATACCTTCACATAGCAGATGTCTATCCTAGGACTGTAATGGTTTAGCTGTAACAAGGCCGAGGAAGAGTAACTATATACTGAATGCGTTGTTTTATCACCACTCCTTGATGTTTTATAAAAATTCCCATATCCCAAAATAATTGCTAATCTGTGAGTGAATTGAAAGAACACTTGTGTTAGGATCCTGTTCCCTCTTTTAGATTATTTGGATGCATGTTTAAGGGGGACACATATGAGAGAGGCTCTGATGGATATAGATCCAAAAAATGCCCAAAATGTAATTGTTTCTTCAGAAGAACACATTACAGTCCTTTTTAAACACAAGAATCATTTTCAGTATGGTAGATGACATAGACCTTGATCTTCACTAGACTCCAAAAACACTCTTTTCCAAGAAAAAAATGAACAGAGCTTATTCTAAAAAGTTTAAACCCACTAGCAAAAAGAAGGAAATAAATAATATCAATATTGACCCAAGCATAAGAAAGGAGATGGCAAAAAGAAAAGTCAAACCCTAACAAACAATGAATATACTCCAACAAACCCTAACAAACTCTAACTGCGTCCATGAAATATGCATGAAGCAAAGTGATCAAAGCTACAAATACAATATCCAACGGAGATAAATCCCAAGAAGGAGGGTGCTTCCATGAATCAAGAAGCAAATCCCAAGTAAAAAATCCAATGAAATATTATCCAAAGCTGTCCAAGAGGTAGCACTCTACAGATCTATGACTAATTGTTGGCTGCTGTAAGTTTACAATTTGAACCTCAAGATGTCAAGAAAGACACATTTGTAAGATACCATACCAGCTGATTAATAGAAATATTGCGCGCCCGGACATAACCTAGGAAAACACATGCCTATGTAAACCAAGAAATCTCCAATCTTAC
This sequence comes from Pseudotsuga menziesii, assembly GCA_001517045.1. Lineage (NCBI taxonomy): Eukaryota > Viridiplantae > Streptophyta > Pinopsida > Pinales > Pinaceae > Pseudotsuga > Pseudotsuga menziesii. Next base: position 93,841 of record LPNX010467986.1, on the reverse strand, counting down.
CCATTTTTTGCACATCTTGTAGCAAATTTTTAGACCTTCATGTAGCATCAATGGCACAGATTTTGTGTTCATCTTCTAAGCATATTATCTGTAGGTTAGGGAATAGAAATTGTACTCATTTTCTAACCAATATTCAAGCATATGGGCACAGATTTCCACCAGATATTTTTCATAATACAATTTTCTATATATTGTGCTCAGTTTCTACGCAAATTTTTGATACCTTGGGCATAGATTTTCACCAATATTGCAGATATCAAGTACACTGGAAAATTATAATACCTGAAGGTCAGGCTGGAAAAGATAATGATGATGCTCCATGACTCAGACTGCAGATCAGTCAACGCCACACCAACTTCAAAGTCACAACTTCAATACTTGTCGCAATGATTTTGTTGAAAATGATATAAAATAATAATTTATTTGATACTAAGCTGACAAGTATTTACCTGCTAATGAAAAATTCCCCATACTGATCTTGAAGGATACCATAGACCATCCACGCTGCTAGTTGTCTATACATAACCTGATGCCCGTGCCAAAGAAGCCTGAAATCAACAGAAGCAATTATTAATACAGAAAAGCTACTAAGGCCCAAAATATCTATAGAGGCCCTTGTATATAAACTTTTAATATTTCGAGCTCAAATTAAATATATTAATGTCCATGATGGACAAAAATTGGTCAATGGGACTAAGAAGAACATTTGACAACAGCAATAAAGAGTCCCTAGAACATCTCCTAACCAGTTCTTAAATCTTAGGTTAAGGAAAGAAAGAGTAGACAATCAAATAGAAAAGAGAGAGGGAAGCCAAAAGGGTAACTATAGAAAGTAAAATAGATAATACTCCATGAGAAGAAATCATCCCAGTGGCATTCCTCTTATTTTCAATGTAGTTTCCATCTATAAACAGAAACCTCATTTGCTCATTTCAGAAGGAAATGACATAGAAAACACACACAAGGGGTCTTCACATGAGAGAAAAAGACAACCATGTGATGCACATTACACAGTAACAAGAAACATATTTTTCATTTGTTGTATGCAGCATCTTTGAAGTACCAAAGGGGAAAATATGACACATATGCTAATCTAAAGAAAAATCACATAATGCAAGTATGAAAAAGAGACAATGCAAGATATCCAACCAAGTATGCCCTTATCTAAAGGACGCCTGTGATGGGATATCTACCAGACTAACACATACCAGCTCAAGGTTGGTTGGATTTTATATTCAAGTCTGAGTTGGATGCTTCTAAGATTATGGGGGCTCAATGGCTATGGGGGCATTCACCATTAACTCTAAAAACATGGAGTCCCTTTTTTCATTTGAGAATGGAATGAACATCACTGCAGCATGTGTGGGTGGAACTCCCTGGCATTCCTTTTAGGTGTGCAAGATGCCATAAGTATGGACACATACACAAAATGTATGCTCAAATTCCCAAAGAAGATCTAGGTCAAAAGGCCTAGAGAAGCGTCATCCAAAGAGAAAAGTAGAGTCCATTGGACTCTTCAATAAGCGAAGATAAAAATATGGAGGGGGCAGTTGTCATGCACTGTGGTTTCAAAGGAGCCTCTAGTGAAGGGTCAACCTCCAAAAGATAATGGGTTAGTGGGGTCCAAGCTAGTGCCAAATCTGGTGGAGAATTTATCCCAGGATGAGTGTCTCCCAGTGCCAAATAAGGGAACTAGAGTGCAAGTGCAGAAGCCAATAGATATTTCTCCCATAAGGGACTCACCTTCTTCTAGCATGTGTAAGCCTACTTCTACTCCTTAATTTTTGTACTCTAAAAAGGATTCTCAGAAGCTTGGTAATGAGAATTGGCTAGACTTGGAGGTTTATAGGACTGATCATATATTGGTGAACAAAAGAGGGAAGATTGGTTTAGGGATCTCATGTTTAAATACCTTATATAGGAAGATTTAGTACGGGGTCAGATATAGGGAAAACTCTGGTAACGGGAAAAGAGGGAGGGATATGTGGATACCTGCTCCCTCAAATCTAGAGAGAATCCTAAACCTTCGAGGCATCCCATATGTCCCTTAAGATCTAGACAAGTTGCTACAAACTTGTCAAATCTTGGGATTGAAGGAAGCCTAAGCATGGAAGGTCATAAGGAGTGCCTAGGGTTGGGGAAGGGAAGGAGGCCTAAATATCCATAGCTCGATCTAGAGACAAAAAATAAATTCAACAAGGGAAAGATTTAACAAACAACTCTTTTGGGGGCACTTAAAGAAAAGGTAGGCCTTTTGGGATGGTTATCCATGATTTTATGTCCCTTAATGTTCGAGGGTTGGACAACCCCTCTACAGAACATGCACTAAAGAGAAAACCTTCATAAGCCTAATGTGATTCTGATCCAAGAAACTATGGGAGAGGGGACTAAGATTTCAGGTGAACTATCTAAATTGTTCGGTGATTAAGATTTTATTTTTTTGGACTTAGTAGGCAGATCAGAGGATTTGATTTCTGGGTGAAATAAAAGAACCATGAGATTATCTAACTATGTGATTATTGATTCATGTATATTGGAGCTCAACTTGATTCTCAAGAATTGGGTGAAGTTTATTCAATTATAAATATTTATTGGACTTATGAATAAAGAGTGGCCTCTCAAAAGATTTGCTTGCACAAGTTTTTCAAACAAGGGACCTTAATTTCACTTTGAGTACAGCTAAGCTATGGGGTAATTTAGCTCATCTTGATCTAGTGGTAGAGTTTGTTTACCAACAAATTGGAAGAGGTGAGGTCAATTAAACATGCTAGAGCCAATCAAACTTGCTCATACCTGTTGACCACCTAACCAACTAGGTGGGAAACCATGTACCATGTACCATCAAGATGATCAAGGTGTACTTAGATCAAAATTTTCAAGATCCAGAAGACTCAGATCAAGGGAGTGCAGCCAATCCATCTGCCATAGAGACATCATCCGAAACTCTGAGATTTATTGGTTTTTTTTAATGCAAAAGAGATTAGACAATAACAAGGCCTATCTATCTGTTAGAAAGATTTTCCATGGCTCTATCATCAGAAAAGAGAACTCTACATGAAACGTAGCATTCTTAGTTCTATAGTTTTACGAGTCAAGTTCTGGAAATTAAAGTTTGTAGCTTCAAATATTACCAGAACCCCTTCCCCACCAGAAGGCCATTTGAATACAAGATCCACCAGTGCCCTTATACCACCTGCCTCTGCAATAGCACCCTGAGTATAAGAAAACAAACATCAACTTCATGTTATTTGGAAAGGAGGAAGTAAACTAGAATGTTGTTCTATGGATGATAGGAAAATGAAACAGTATTTAGTCAAACAGCCCAGTTTTACCAATCAATAATAACAACTGTAATTTCCATAGCATTTCCAGTGCATACAATACATGGGCAACACCATAAACATGCACAATGTAGGCAGGGTTCTTGCTAAAAGGATAAGTAAGGCTTCCTGTCATACAGGGAGATATGATCATCATAGTTTTCATTTTTAGTTTTCAGATTAAATAAAAAATAAGCAAAGAGCATAAAGTTGACACCTTGTGCTCTTCTCCTACGGACAGGTTTCATAGTCCTCCCGCAGCCTCTTCAGCAACCCATCTATTAGGTGACCTGGCAAGGGCTGCTAAAATTCTAATGCCTCCTTCCATAGCAACTGCTTTAGCCACATCGACATTGACTGATAAATTTGCTATGGCCTATAGAAGAACAAATAACATTAACTTGGGGACAGTCTGATCGAGCCTTTTAACGTTTAATTGAAGAAATGCTTAGGCAGTCCAACTCTCCATTTTTTGAATACTAACAGAAATGCCCTGAAATGCTAAGGGCGATGACTTGGTGTCACAAAATCACCCTTGAACAAGAAAGTTCAGAAAAATTGTGCAAAGTGCAAAGTACAAAGAGAGCGGCTGACTTATATATTGAGAAATTTGGTTTCACAGAATCACCCATGAACAGGTAAATTGAGAAAGTTGTGCAAAGTGAAAAGTACCTTTGCTGCTTCTGACTGTACACCCTCTTGAAACGACTTTGCAAGATCCAACAGAAACCCAATGTGTGTTCAATCAGAAGCAGATTATTGACCTCTGATGACTGATGTAGTTCAATCCTTGATTCCCCTTGTGAAACAGCAAACTGGTTCCAGAGTGGAACTCCTGGTAAAAGAAATGAACTCAAGCAAGGAGGTTAACTTATCTATTAAAGAGCATCTACTTACAAGTGCAACTGATATGGTTGAATGCCTAAGAACGGATCCATTTGGGGCATTCTGTCAGCCTCAGTGTGACCTCTGCAAACCCTCCTCCTTTGCAAACCCTCCTTTGTCTCCCTCTCCTCTGCGAGCTCTGTCCCCTGCGGCCTTATCCTCTTCGGCCCTCTCCTATTGTTCATGTGATGAAGAATTACCTATTGACCACTCCTCTGCGGACAAAGGGCAGAAACCCCTCCCATTCCCATTCTAAATCTCACAGATAGCACTTCTCTGCTGCACCCAGAGCTTCTCGTGATGGGGAAGGAGAGACAACACTGTTTTTCAGTTCATTTTGGGATTTTACTGTGAAATTTGCACCACTGGTAGAGATTTTAAATGAATGGTATTCACCTATAATAGATGATGGTTCAACCTGTGGAATTGTTTCATGGTTTCTCAATTTGGAATCCGTCTTTGCAATAGCAGATGCAGCACTGCTCTTTCCAGAAAATGAAAATGGAACTGAATTCATACCATTTGTCTCAGAGATAGAACCACCAAATAATGGGAAGCCCACAGAAGTTGCAGCAGCAGTGGTTGATGTAGAGAAACCCTCGACTTGCCTCTTTTCGACAGGGTTGCATGAATGATAGGAGAAACCCTCGACTTGCCTCTTTTCCACAACAAAAATCCCAAATCGATTTTTTATTTTTGGTTTAAAACATAAACTCATGCCGTAATCGATTTCCACCATATATTTGGATCCAAGGTATGACAACGCTTGGTGGGTAGAGTGCTTTTAAGCGATGATAAACTATATTAAGCATATTAATAGCTACAATCACTCTAGTGAAGCTAAGAAAAATTGCAATGGGTTAGAATATGCATTTTAGTGATGGTTGTTTTTTATTCATGAAGCATCTAAAAGTCTTGGGTGTGGGATTTAGGAGCTCACTAGAGTTAAGTATATCAAGTATTGTGTGTGAAGAGATGAGGACAATGAATACAAAATGCTTTCCCAAACACAAAAAGTGTATGCATATCATAATCATAGGGTAAATGACCTTAAGAAAGACAAGTGGCCAGTGACCTAAATAAAGGCATGATCATTTTCATGGGGAATAAGAAAATTTGGAATTGGTTCTGGTTGCAAATTTGATGTTCTGTCTTATAAAGAAATTGGTGTTTGGTTCATTAATCCATAGAATTCTTGAGTTCCTACCACCTTGCTTGAGGGATATTCACCCATATGGCGCTTTCCATTTTAAATAATTAACAAA
>LPNX010467986.1:53663-88241 GCA_001517045.1 Pseudotsuga menziesii | reverse complement strand
AGATGGCGGGCCTTGATGTGGTGTAAACATGGGTGTTCTTAGAAGGTTATCATTGCTAAATAGTTTCATTTTCATGAGATCTTATGAATCAATATCAAATATTTACCACAACGTTTTTCCAGAACTTTCAACATTTCCAGGTTGACAATTCCCTTTTATCCTTGTAGTTGGATTTTAAAAAATCAAGCAATTTTAGAGTCGTCGCTTAAGTGACACTTAGGAGGATATAAATTTTAGCGCCATCGCTTAAGCGACACTTAGGAGAATTTCCGTCACTTAAGCGACACTTATCCCCACCATTTCAAAAAAAAAATAATCTTTATGATTTTTGGCACGGTTAAAAGAAAAAATCCATGCGCCGTCGGAAAAAACCATCGGATTTTGGATCAAAATCTAGTAGTGTGATAGGTTTATATTTCCATGTGTTTACTTAGTAACTAATTACAATGCAGTAGAAAAATCACATTCAAGCTATATTGTTACATTCAGTTCAATAAAGAAATAAACCATTAATCATATAGTTTATTCTCTATTAATATCAACTAAACTATGACTATCAATTACTATAAACCAAGTAGGGTTATATTAAAGTATTTAAATTATAAAGAACAAACTAGTTTACACAATCTATGTTTATCTTTTCAAAGAACTCTGAGTAAATTCAACTTGTTAGTTTTAGTAAATAAAACAATGAGAATATAACTAACAACAAATATAGAAATAAATATCTATCTATGTAAAGAACTTTTTTATATTTATCAAACAGTTTTATACCTGTAAAGGTAAGCTACAGGGTCAAAACCCTAAACCAAAGTTAATCTTTACAAATAAAAACATAAGCTAGAATCCATTTATTTGGATTATTATATTAATAAGCCGTTAAAATACTATAGACTGTTTACAGTCCTTTTAAGGACAAATGAAAAGACAAATGTACAGATATAACTTAAAATTATCACAACACACCTATAATACTAAATAAAATAAATTTATTAAGTAGTAGAACCAATTTAAAATAAATTGAAAGATTTATTTAAACAAGGGTTTCACTCAGGAAAACCCTAGCTCGTATTTCCTAAGCAAATAAGTAAACATTACAAATTACACTATGACTAAGTTACAGTCTAAAAAAAAACAATTTTATACACAAAATATAATAGACAGTAATTTTCATTATTAACAGTAGGTTAGGGAAAACCCTAACTTACATAGATTCACCATATAGTATCATTGAAAAATGAGTCTGAGCTAGAAGACAAGCTTTTTTAAAAACCAATGTATTTCATTGACAGGCCATAAGGCTAGAAACTTAAACTAATTACAACAACTAGCGCAAGGCCGAGACTACCCCATGATGAAGTGTGGGTTTGTAAATAGAATAGAACCCAACAACATTTAAAAAGAAAACCACATATTTAATGGCGAAACTGGACAAGCTTCCAAGCTCAGGGTTTCACTTTTGACAACCCTGTTACAAGAAGGGTAATAACTCAATCGTTGAACATAGGGCTTACCAGGTTGGAGCCACGATCCTTTGAAGACAGCCAGCATTATCTTCATCATGGGTTGCAAGAATAGTCTCCAGTCCTTGCAAAGAGAGTACAAGACTATGCGTTAATTTCACAACTCATTTACTATTGAAAAATCTAACTGTAAACATGATTTTTTTGTGAGTCTTCTACTCTAGAATAAAAACCAAATAATTACCTTAATGAAGAGTAATGAACAGTCTAGCAATGGGACTGTCATTAATTACGAACCACACATACAATTCTCCAAACCCTATGACAACGATGGAGCACAACCAACAGCAATGAAGCCTTAGCTTCGCACACCGGTGATAGGCCACGGGGAAGGAAAAATGGAGCTATGGACAGGTCATAAGCCAAATGCAAACAAAACCAGCAAACTCTTACAGAGTAAAAAACCACAGCTATGAATGTTGGAAACAAGACCAAACACTGAAAACTACAACAACGTTAATCCCAAGCGGTGCAGCAAGCTAGAATGGGAAGAACACTCACGACCGCCATGAAACCTTGCAGAGCAGCCCGAAGGCCAGCGTGAACTTCGGAGGAAGAATGACAAGCAATTAGGGTTGTATGAGTTTTATACCGGAAACACATGGATAGGAGGTGACCACGTGCCCTCAAATATTTCCAACCATGTGTGGGTCAATTCCAAAGTCCACCTGCGGATTCATCTATCCAATTATTAAAACAACGATTTTTTAATCAAACATTTCATGAACTATGATATATGCATATACATATCACATCGTTAATCATATATAATTTATATGATAATGTTTGATAGCTCGTTATTGGTGTTTGGGTAAAACAATAATATGTTAGCATTGACCTAGTGTAAGGTGGTAACCACTTAGTCTTTTGGTTAATCCTGAAATCGATTATGCTTATAACCTTTTAAACTACAAGTAGATTAAATAATTGCAAGACAATGTTAACAAATCATTTTTTATAATCCAAACTTACGAGTCTTAAACCAATCAACTTGGGTGGATATCATTTATGGAGTTGAATTGCATAATGAAAGAGTATAAACATAACTTTTACAAAGTTCGATGTTGTTCTAAACTCTCATAGACACTAGTTGTTTCTCGACTTGTCAACGCTAGTAATTTTCCATATTTGTTTATATTGGATAAAATATATTGTGATTGTTCAAGATAACCTATACATAGCATAGGGTAGAATTTTGATCATAGTAGAAAGATCTACTGTAATAGCCACTATAGACATTAACTTAATGTAAGAGAGGCATTATGGTAATAATGAAATTACAATGGAATAACTATTGCGCAAGTCCTTAATCATTGAAACGACACTGATTGTCTTAGATTTAGGAAGTAAGGGAAAACAATATTCCATGTGAAACGATGCAATTATCTTTACAATAATCAATCTTATAATATCAAGGAATTTATAAACAGTAAGTGTCCCTACATAATGTAATTAACGATCAGTATGCTACTTTAATAAATAATATGATAATGTATGTGATTATAATAGTACATGCAGTACGATGTAGATGAGGAAGTTGATAACCTGTTAGTGAGTTTTTGGTTTGTACAAATAGGTAACACGTTGACACTTACCATAACTAGTAAGTTAAAAATAAAATTGAATTGTATCTTCCTTCGAGAATATTTCCTATCAATATTGATAGAAGCTCTTCCATGAATAAAAAAACAAATAGTACGAATAAGTATAACATTTTCAAGCTAAGCATGTGAAAATAGAAATGAATATGCGACAAATATTACGAGCTTAGAGTTCACAGTAAGTATCTTTGGTGTCGCTAAACTTGATAAAGAAAGAAACTCGTTTATCTAAACTCTGCTTACAAGGAAAAATAGAAAAGATAAACTACTTTAACTCATTGAAGTTGCTTGAAAAATTATCAGCTTATTTTACTAGCATATTATTTTGCAAACAGAAACACTTCTTGATACTTTATGATTTTAAAACGACTACTTGTTTGATCATACCTGTGAACCTGTAAGAACCAGCAATCTGTCTACATTAGCATAAATGCTAAGTAAGCCCAGGATTCAAAGTTAGATTCCACCTACTTGCCATAAAGAAGACTCATTATTAAAATGAAAGAATACAGTACGCAAGTAAACCTTATTTATGTTACGATAAAGAAAACTGCTTTAGTTAACATAATTTGAAAATGTGTATTACTAATCGTTAGACTATTTCATTTTCTGCTAACCATTAGCTGTTAATAAACTTCATATTCATCATTTTATGTTATCTCAAAATTTTAAATTTTTGTGAAAATTTGGGGTTTTGACAGGGGCCCTAGAAATGTAAAAAAAATTGGAGAAGCAGTTTCAGAAGCAACAATTGGCGACTAGCTGGTGAACACAGATCTCTGAAAAACTATCTTTTCAAAACAAAAACTACTACATGGTACTTGATTATGGAAACTTCTTCAAGGCATCCTTCGAGATTATTTAAGAAGCTATACTTTTCTAGGGATGTAAAAAATATTTGTGCATCACATTGATTTCAGTCTCTTGGGGTAGGGTAACAAGGATTAGGATTCCTGATAACTCTCTTGGGACCAAAATATGAGATTCATTTTACCTTTGTCTCTTGGTTGCCTCTAGATATGACACCATAGGATCATAGCAAAGTTATACAGGTGTATTTGTTTGTTCCTCATTCCCATGATATTCGCATTCTTTCGATGCTTAAATACATTTGTCTTTTGAGTCTTCTTTGATTGCTTCTTTTACTTTGAGAAATTGATTTGGGTTCTTCCATCCGTAATGTCCTTTTGTGTGAGTGATGACTTGTTTCAACTCATGGATGGAGAAGAACCTTTCTGAGCAATCCATTTATTTTGTTGATTTATTTTGAATGCCATACATCTGTCACTCTTACTTCCTTTCCGTGAGCCTATCAGGGAAAGCTTAGGACAGATATTAGTGTGAAGATGGATAGAGCCCCAAGATAGTATTCTAGACTTCATGAGCCTTAGTTATTTTTTAGGGTTTAAACAAGACTTCAATGTGTTCTTGAAATAGCTTCCCTTTCTGAAGTCCACTAATTAAATAATCTCAACTTTGATCAAAATTTTGCACATATCTTCCAATAAGTAGTTCTTGGATTTCAGAGCATTTTGCAATTACTCATATTCCTATGTCACCAAGAATAAAAAATTGAGCTGTTTTATTCTGAACAAAATCAAGTAAACTAACGTAAATCAACCAAAAAAAACAAACAAATAGAAAACAAGAACGGAAAATAAAGGTTTTATTTATATACAAAAAGGATACCTAACAGAACTAGGTGAAGTATCGTTTGAGAACAAGGCCATTAACATGAAGTTTCTCTTCCTTCTCTTGTAAATATTGCAACTTATAAGTTGAGGGGCCAAGCTTATCACCAATATGGTAGGGTCCAACCCATAAATGTTGAAATTTGGTGTGTTTTCCCTTCTCGTCATGTAGTTGATCCCACTTTAAAACCAAGTCTCCTATTTAAAAATTTCCTTTCCCATATGTTTGCTTATCAAACCACCTCTTGAAAATGTCTTGTTGTTGTTTAAATATTTCTTTATACTTAACTCTAGACTCTTCAAGTTTCATCAGAGTGTTAATGCATGCTTGTAATACTTCACTACTGGATCCTCATGAGGATTTATCTAACTGATAGGATGGAATCAAAATGTTCAAGGGTAAAATAGCTTCTTTCCCATAAACCAAAGTATAAGGAAACACTCCTAAGGAATTATTTGGGGTGACCCTATCTTTCCATAGTGCAGTGGGAAGTGTTGTGTGCCAGTTTTTTTTATTTTCAATAACAATTTTCTTCAAAATTCTAATGATATTTTTGTTTGTTAATTCTGCTCACCCATTTCCCTGAGGATAATAATTTGTTGAATAATGTAATTTTATTCCCTTTCAAAAAGAAAATTCAGTTATCTTGATGGATGAAAAGTAAGAAGCATTATAAAAAAAGGGAAATTGGAACCCCAAACCTGGTCATAATGTTTTCTTGCAAAAGGATGATGACCACGTCTTCATTCACTTTGTGCAACGAGACTGCTGCAACCCATATAATGAAATAATCCATAGTTGTGAGGATATATCTATGTTGTAGTGAATAATTTATATTGATTTCCCCAATGATATCTATACCCCACTGTTTGAAAGGCTCTGAAATAATGACGGGTTGTAGTAGTCCAACTGCTTTTGACAATCTACCACCACTTCTTTGACACACATCACATTTTCTCGCATAAACATGAGAATATTTGAATAACATTGGCCAATAATAGCCAGCTCTGAGGATCTTATGAGTGATAGTATCTCCAAAGAAATGTCCTCCCATGGGGTCATCATGCAATTCCTTAACTACATTGGAAGCACGTTCTTTCTCGAGGCATATCAGGAACACTCCTTCATAGTTTTTCCTGAAAATAACTCCATTGATTATATGGTAGGAGGCTAACTTCAAAAGAAGTTCCCTTCGTTTTTTGTAGTTCCAATGCTCTCATAAATGTCCTTGCTGGAGGTAATGCACTAGGTCCCTATACCAAGATTCAGGAGTAGTAAAGATGGGACATACATCAATCATGTTTAACTCTGCCTCATTCTCCCAATCACAATATTCATTAGTATGAACTTCCACAAGAAACTTACATAGTCCTTAACATTTAATAATAGTTGCTATCTTGAATTATAAATCATACTCCTGTAGTGTTGTCACCCAGTTTCCTCTTCTCTCACCCAGTTCTTTTTGTACGAAGAGGGTCCTAACAGGTGGATGAGGAACAATCAATTTTGTCCTATATTTCAAAATTTAAGGTCTGAACTATTTGACTGCTTTGAAAATGGTGTATGCTTGTTTTTATAAAGCAAGGTAATTTAATTCATCCCCTTGTAATCTGGTGCTCATAAATGATATTGGGTATTCATCTCCCAATTGTCCCTTCTGCATGAGCATCACTGCAAGTGAGTTGTCTGAAGAAAAAGTATATAGAATAAAATATTATTCAAAATCAGGACTTCTTAGAGAAGGTGCATGATCTATGATTGTTTTTATATCATTAAAAGAAACATTGTTGACATCAGTCCATTTGAATTGCACGCTTTGCTTCACCATTTACTGCAAAGGTTTCACGATTTGTGCAAAGTCTGAGACAAACCTTCGAACAAAACTTATTGTACCCATAAATGATTGCATATATTTTTTATTATGGGGTAAGGGAATATGAGATATAAATTCAATTTTTTCTGGGTCTATGGAGATTCCCTTCTTTGAAATAATATGACCCAACAACTTTCCTTCTATAATTACGAAAATAATTTTCTTCAGATTCAAAGATATGTCATATTTCCTACAGCGATTGAAAATTTCTCTTAAACGAAAAGCATGATCTTCCCTTTTCTTAGAGAAAACCGTCACATCGTTTAGATACACCACCACACAGTGGTCGATAAATCCCTGGAATGCGATGTTCATGGCTCTCTGAAATGTAGCTCCAAAATTTATAAGACCAAAGGGAATTCTTCTATAATCAAATGTTCCCCACTTCGTTCGAAATGTAGTTTTCAGATTATCTTTTTTAGACACCAATAATTGATTATAGCCTAAAAATCTATCTAATAAGGATAACAATTTTGAACATGATACCATATGGAGAATTTGTTCCATCGGTGGAGTTGGATAGTTGTCTTTATCTGAAGCTCTATTCAGATTTTGGAAGTCAACACAACCTTATTTTTCCTGACTTCTTTCTCACTAGAACCAAATTGGCTACCCATTCTGAATGTCAGGCTCTGAAAATAATCTTTGTATCGAGTAACTTCTTTACCTCATTTTGGATTAAAGGCTCCAACTTTGGATGCATTTTCCTCAGTCATTGCTGGAATGGTTTTACGCCTATTTTAATAGGAATAATTTGTTGAATGATGTGTGTGTCATATGTCTTCAGGTCTTCATATGTCCAGGAAAATATATCTTTATATTGATGAAACAAATTAATAAACCGGATCCTTTCTCCATGCGAGCAACATTTTCCCAGGTTCACGTACTTGGGATTAGCTTCCGTCCCCAAATTTATTAGTTCATATTGTATGGATGAACTGTTGTTTTTGACGTTGGTTGGATTTTTGAATTTGCTGTGTAAATCAAACATTCCTTCCAGTGTCCTTACTCATTTGGGCATTAAATTTACTTTGGTTACTTCTCCATTTTGTAGATTTTCCTGATGCTCGTCATCATTGATTACAGAGTCTTTGAAAGATTCCTCATTTGTTAGAAAATCAATAATCTGTTCATCATCATCAAACACCCTCAAATTTTTAATATTATCTGCTACTGATGGCCTAAAAATAAGTTCAATAGAACACTTGTTATTAGTTGGCACTAACCTAGAAGTAGAAATAGCTAAAAAATCAGCTGCAACATTTTGTAATATAGGAATTGAGTTTATATTAAAAGCATTAAAATGTGAAAACAAATTCCAGACTTCAGCTTGATATCCTTTTAGGTGTAGTGATAAAAAATGAATTGTTTCTATGATTTTCCTAACTACTATCTCATAATCACCGAAAATTTCTATATTTCTAACATTAAGTTCAATGTATTTCTTTAGGCCCCGGACTAGAGCTTCATATTCAATGGTATTGTTTGTGCATTCAAACTCTAATATATAAGAGAGAAACTCTTTATTATTTTCTGGGTCAATTAGGACACAACCAGCTCTTGATCCCTCTTGTGTTTTAGAACCATCAAAACATAAAAACCAAAACCTATATTCTAACTCTACTTGATTGGTATCACTTTCTATGTTAGTGACTAAATTTACTATATTACAGTCAATATAATCAATCTGTGAAAATTGAAGGAGATCAGAATGCGTGTTTGATTCACAATTGACTTCTTCTGCTTGATAATTCCCTCATTCAAGCTCTAAAAAATAGTTTCCCAACATTGAGGATGAGAGATTCACAGGATCATTATTTCCCTCCAACTGAGTTCCATTTTTCATCATATGCGGTTCCCTTAATATCTTAATCTGATTTTGAATAGTTTTATATGGCAGCTACATGTGATACCAATCAGTTACAAAGTAACCATTAAGTGTTGTTGACCAATATCTACTCAATATCAATCCATAAGCTTCGGTTATGTATACCACCATGATATCTATGAACTGGCAGACTCTAGGATTTGCAGATAATCGAATCAATGCATAATTCATTTCCCCTATTACTTTAACAACATACCTATCCAATTGAATAATATGACAAGGGGATGGTGTGGGTCGACCATTAATATTCTTACATATTGATAGAAGAATAACATTGGATGAGGCCCCATAATCTGCCAAACAGTTATGCACATTATGATTAAAAATATTAAATGATAATAAAAAAGGAAAAGTTTGGGATTTAGATTTTCCTCCAATGCTTGCTTCATTAATTTCAGTGTTAGATTAAATGGTTTATGGGGTATTCTTGGGCTATGGGTCGAAAGCTTCCAGAAGCTTCTTTCTTTGCTGTGGTAAATTACACAACTCGAATAGAGAAATATTTTCTTTTGTATTCTTAATGTCTTCTACAATATCATAGCCCATGTCATGTTCTACCAAACGTTTCTTAGTGTCTTATGTTTTATTAACCATGGTCTTGTTAGTATTATTAATCCTCCCTTGGTCAAATGTCTATTAGATTAATTTACCATAACTTAGGAACCTTAATTAATTATTTGGTTCCACTAGTACAACTAGGTCCACTTTGCCTAATGGGGCCACATGTACCAGTCACTAGAGTATGGGAAACACTGCTAGAGGTTAACTGCCACTTACTACATGTGCATGCATTATTTTGGGCACCTCCTAGACCAATCCCTACATTTTAGGAGCCACTAGGAGTCCTGGCACCAAACTACTTCAGTTAGTTAGAGTTAGTACCAGTCAGTCTTAGTTAGCCCCCGGTTACTTTTAGTTAGTTCATAATCAGTTAGCTAGCACAAGCTTTGCATGGCTAATGCATGGTTGAGCAAAATGTTCTTTCCATACTCAACAAACTAGGCCCTAATTATTATCATGTTTGTTCCCATATTTCATTCCAACTGGGAAATCTTTTCTTATTGGAAACTTCCTTCATTAGATCCTTTTTCTGAGTCCTTAATCAAGGAGCAAGACAAGTCCAAAGATGAATCTTCCAAAGCAC
Organism: Pseudotsuga menziesii; assembly: GCA_001517045.1. Classification (NCBI taxonomy): domain Eukaryota; kingdom Viridiplantae; phylum Streptophyta; class Pinopsida; order Pinales; family Pinaceae; genus Pseudotsuga; species Pseudotsuga menziesii. The sequence continues at coordinate 78,520 of LPNX010467986.1, read as the reverse complement.
AAGCCAAGGGGAAATCAAAGTAGAAGGAGCCAAAAGAAACTGATTTGAAGCCTAAACAAAATCAATAAACTTCTGAAGGGGAATCCGACTCTAAGAAGAAGAAATTTGAAAAGAATTTATGTCCCTATTGTGAAAAGGGGTACCATATTGAAGATCATTGTATGAGGAAGGAACTTGATGAAATGATAGCTCTTCTCAAGTAGCATAACATTGCTTCCCCAAGAGAAAATAAGCTTGATGAAGAACCACACACAGAAGATATTGAAAGATGTCATGCTTTGAAAGAAACTATCTCTCCATCCTCAGAATACATAATAGATTCTGGAGCTTCCAACCACATGGTTTCTTTCAAAGAATCCTTCTCTACCCTCTCACTATCAAAGGGGCCTAGCATTCACATGGGAGATGATTCCTAGATTCCAGCAGAAGGAAGGGGCTCAGTCAGAGTGAAGCATGGTGAGTTCAAGAATGTATTATATGTGCCCTCCCTTGTTGCTAACATGTTATCTATTTATCAGATGACTCATACAGGCTCTCCCAAGAGAGTTAGATTCGATTCAGAGACAATTGAGATTACAGAAAAAGCCATTGGACAGCTTGTAACGAAAGGTATTGCAAATCACTCTACCAAAGCTTATGACTTCTCACATTTCTTACCTATTTCTCCTCCTACAACTTTATTATCTCATGCTAACAAAACCAGCAATATTTGGCATGAGATATTTGGCCATCTCAATTTCAAATATCTAAAGCTACTCCACAATGATAAAATTGTTGAAGTTTTTCCCTCCATCCAAACTTTCGATGGAGTATGTGTTGGTTGCTTAGTAGGTAAGCATCCATAAAATAAGTGTGATGTTGGGAAGGAACATAGATATACCTCTATACTTTATTTGATGCATAGTGATGTAGAGGGACCTATGCCCAAAAAATCCATTAATGGTTGCAGGTACTTCCTCACCTTTATTGATGATTGTTCTAGGTACTACTATATCTACTTCATGAAAAAAAATCATAAGTTTTTTCTATACTTTTAAAGTTTTTAAAGCTATGGTTGAGAACATTTTCAATAAGAATATCAAGTCAATAAGATATGATTAGGGAGTAGATTACATCAAAGGATATTTCCAGAGTTTCTGTGAATCAGAGGGGATTCGAATGGAACACTCAATTCCATACACACCACAACAGAATGGTGTGGTTGAGAGGAATAACAGATCATTGAAATATATGGAAACATGAATTCTCCATGCCAAACATCTACCTCCTTCTCTTTGGGATAAAGTAGTAAGTTGTGTGTTATCACTCCAGGAAACTCCTCTAGGTTGCAGGTCGAGGATGCCCGGTAACTTATAATGTTTTTGGGGTTTTCTAATATGGATCAAGTCAGGTGACCTATATGACCTTCCACTCTCAATACATGCATGAAACCAAATTAATTACAAGGATTCTAGTTACCACTATTCATAGGTTGACAATAAGGTGCAGGGATGGAGAACTCATCAGGCTAGCAGATTTACACACAAAATAAATGCATATAAATGGTTAAATCATGATAAGAATTGTACTTATAATTAAAATCACATTAACATTCCAATAGGATGATAGCTATCAGTCATTAATTAACTTGAATTTAACCTAAATACACATTCAAGCATAAGCACAGAAAAGACAGAAATGGAAGCTAAACAAATGATAACAAAAGAGCTTATATTAAATCATGAGCAAAATGAGAAGCTAAAAATAGTATGGTCTACAAGTCCCTGAAGTCGAATGTTTTTCATAAAATAAGTCTTAGGATTTATAGCCTTTACAAAATATACAGATCCTAAAAAATTGGATCTGTTTTTACAAAAAAAAATAACAAAATAATAGTTTTTGCAAATCAGGTTAAAAAACCCTAATTAACTACTTGTCTAACTAACTAAAGAATTAGTTCACTGTATGAACCTTTAGATAACTGAGGTAACTGCTGGAAATCACTGCTATTGGCCCTCTACTAGTTAAGTCACTATTTTCTCTTGACAGCTAGGTGTTGGTGACCTTTTCCACTTGTTATGTCATAGTAAAACTAAAACAAGCCTTTCCTGATGCTTTCATCTGCGTCTTTCATCTTCAGACTTTGTCCCTGATCCATATATATTCCCCCAAAACTGGTCCTATGAGCCAAAATTCAATTTTAAGCCTTTGTCTACTTTCGATGGTTAATAGTCCAGACAATCAGAACCGTTAGCTGCCGAAAGTGGCACTTTCGGTGGCTAATGAACTGCCCTAGCATCCTCCTAAGCCACTGAAAGCCCTATTAACAAAATTTATTAGGGTTTTTCCAAAAATGTTCTTTTATGGCTGTCTGCTCAGCTTTCTTCTTTATCAGGATCTATACTAGGAGGGTTAACAACAGCTTGGCTGGTTTCTGGAGGTTGAAGGCTAACTGCAACTTTAGCTAGGGTTTCCAAGGTGGGGTGGATGTCATGGTTTTCCTTGGCCTCCTTCAGCTGCAGTATTTGGAGCCTAATCATCCTGTACAATCTAGTATTGTCCTTTAGGTACCTTGTATTCATCCTCTTTAAGAAAATATATCTTTCTCTCTTCTCTAGGTAAGAATTATGTAGCATCTTGTTCCTGCTGGTCAAAGCAACATTATTTTTCTTTATTTCCCTTTTCAAAATCTCCATCTCATAAATTTTCCTCAGTAATTGATTTATCTTTTGAGTTTTGGGCTTGGTGGAGGAATCCTTCTTTCCTGGTTCCTCTTGCTCCTTTGTTGTGGGGGATGGTAGTTCTTCAGCCACTGGTACAATTTGCAGAGATAGGTCTGCACCTTCCTCTTGCTCCTCTTAAGAATATGAGTAGGGTAGATTTAAAATATTCTTATTGTGTGCTTCAACATCCTGGCCCTTCTCACTGAGGTTCAAGTTCCCTTTTACCTTCTTGGCCTTGGAAGAGGAGGGAGGTTGTTCTACTGCTGATGTTGGGGATATAACCCTCCTCTTTCTTCTCCCACTCCTTGGTGTGATGGACTTCTTGGCAAGAGACTTCCCTTTCTCTTCTGGCAGAAGGCTTGTCTCAAATCCATTCCAAAATAGAAAAGAAGGCCATGCCATATTCCTTATTTTTAGCAACTCTTGGATCAACAGTTGGATAAGGCCATGGTGGGACAGTCTGCCAGCAATCTTGGTTGGCTGGGATTTCACTTGGTGTGCCATCTTTCCCAAACTTCTGTGTAAGTAAAAGGGAAACTTTAGTGGGATTTTACCTGTGAAGTGGTTCATTAACTTTAAATGGTAGATCATGGCTCTATTATATCTTCCTTCACATGTTAGGTAAACCACAATGGCCTTTAGCAGTTGTTGCCACCTCTCTTCCAACCAGGATGATGGAACACTCTTCTTCCACACCATTCCTCTATGCTCAGGCTTTAGGTAATACCTACACTCTACATCTTTTGGTATGGTAGTCTTGAACCATTTTTATCCTGTGCTAGGGAGTTCAGTTACTTCAGTTATTAGGGTTTCATCTATGTGAAATTCCTCCTTGCATATAACTACCTTTGAACCATCAAATGAGAGGGAAAATGCCTCAGCCACCTGCTAATGGGAACCTTGTATCCTCTCACAAAACCTATAGCAGCCAACCTCTTGGAATAGTTTACAGACCTCTGGATGTGCTTCCAAATAGTTGATATCTCCCAACTCCTACCTGAGAGCAGGTCCTCCCTTCTTCATCTTGATGAGTGCCTCTCTTGGGTACCTACAAAACAATTCTAAGCTCTGTATACAGTGTGTTAGCAGGCTACTTCCTCAGAGATGGTTTTCCTAGTGAAGAGGAATGCTAAGATTGAAATTGAAATGTCTTGGAGTCCTTTGGCATTGATTATGAGGGTTTGTGCTATCATGATGGATGCTGAGATCATAAGGTGATGGTAGCAATTGATCTTCTCGATTTCCTTTTCCTAGCAATCATTTTACAAATCATCCTGGGTATTTGGTGAGCTTTCTGCTGTTCTTTTGGATAGGCGGAAGAAAAATATGGGTTTCCACTCCTATCAGTCCTCTATCAGTTCTATAACAACCTCCTTTACTTATTTCCACATGAGGTTATGTAGGCTCAAGTCATTTCGGTGGTATTTCAATCCCTACACTGATTGTTTATCTTGTTGACGGGGTTCGATTTGATTGTTTTCTAACCATTTCCTCACTTTGCCTTTTCGGTGGTTAATAGCCTTTAGAAGTTTGTCAACTAGCCGCCAAAAAGATGGCTTTTGGTTGCTAATGAAGTGATATCTCTTTTGTCTAAGCCATCGAAACCATCATCCCATCATCGCGGTGAAACCCATATTTCAGCGGATAGCGGGCTTCCTGAAAAACCCTTTTAACCACCGAAAACCCATCCTTGTGGTGGCTAATAAAATGCCCGAGATTTCGCCTAAGCTACTAAAAGCGCTTTTTTCCTGACGCTTATATTCCTTCTTTCGGCGGTTAAAATCTGTGTTGAATTGTTTGATAAGTTTTCGAGAGCATCACCTTTCAGTGGCTAATGAGCTATTAAAAGCCTCGCCTAAGCCACCGAAAGCTATAACTTCCAAATTTTTCAACCACCTCAAAAACGAAGACCTTCAATTTGTTAGGCATCTTCAGATCTTTGATTACATAAATCAAATTATTCATACTGTCAAAATAAATTTATTTTTGGAGATAACACTGTGCTTCGTATTTGCAGAATAGGGTGCCCCACAAGTCAGTGGCTAGGGTCACTCCATTCGAAGCACTGCATGGGTATAAGCCCAATTTCTCTCATCTGAGATTTTTTGGTTCCAAATCTTGGGCCAGAATACCACTTGATAAGACGAAGGCCTTCCAAGCCCAAATTAGCGAATTCATTCTGCTAGGATATGCAAAATATGCAAAAGCTTACAAACTAATATAGGTTGCAACTAGAAGATGCTTGATTGAAAGAAGTGTCCAGTTCAAAGAAGATTAGCTTCATGATACTCCTCCAGCAACACATGAAGTTATAACTATTTCTCCACCTATTTTTTATGAAGTTGATGTGCTATAGGTTTCATATTCAGATGAAGAAGATCACATTCATCATGATCCTGTTATTGAGATTGAATCTCAAGAGATTCTAGATCCATATCTAGTACCTATTCCTAATCAAAAGCCTAAACCTAGATGGGACCAAAATCTTCTTGATGCAGCTAAAAGTGGTGCTGGAGATCCAGAAGGCAGAAGAAGAACAAGGTCCCATTATCAAAATGAGCATGTTGCACTATCTCTCACGGATTCACTCTGTACAGTATGGTGCAACAAAGTTGCAGGTCAGTGCTACTTGATGATGGAGAATGATCAGATACATGGCCCACAAAAGCAGAATCTTGATCATTCCCTACCTTCCCCATCCAGAAGAAACAAACAGAGTCATTAGTTCAGAAGTACATTGAGAGGTCTACTGATGGAGCATGCTACTGCATAGAGCTGCAAATTTGCAGCAGTTTTTTCGCTCAAGTTATTTTTCTAAGGGGGAATCTTCTTTCATCTAAAGATAGCTTGCAGTTTTCTATTTCTTGCTTACTTTTAGGGGGGGGGCGTTCCCATGAGGTTTTCCCATGTTTCCTTGGTTTTATTAAGCAACATATTTTACTATCTTTTAGATTTTATTTGGGTAACCTGTGGTCTTGTTACCAGGGCCCACATTTTTCCAAGTTAGGATTCACGGGGGCTGTTAGGATTATTAATCCTCCCTTGGTCAAATGTCTATTAGATTAATTTATCCTAACTTAGGAACCTTAATTAATTATTTGGGTCCACTAGTACAATTGGGTCCACTTAGCGTAATGGGGCCACATGTACCAGTCACTAGAGTGTGGGGAACACTACAAGAGGTTAATTGCCACTTACTACATGTGCATGCATCAGTTTGGGTGCCTCCTAGACCAATCCCTACATTTTAGGATCCATTGGGAGTCTCGACACCAACTTACTTCAGTTAGTTGGAAATTTAGTACTAGTCATTCTTAGTTGGCCCCCAGTTACTTTTAGTTAGTTCACAATCAGTTAGATAGTGCAAGCCTTGCATGGCTAATGCATGGTTGCATGTGGAGTAGGCGCATTTTCCCACCTACCACACTCAATTGCACTGAGTTAACTAGTTGTCATTGATTGATTGAGTTGTTGGACATCATGTTGTTGATTTATTGGACTCCGATATTGATTGAGGAACCATGAGTTATAGGTTCATTTAGATACAGTCATATCCACTTGGTAGATTCGAATTTATCCCTAATGCATTCAAATTATTCCTATTTGTAAACTATTGTAATACTGGATTTATTATTGTGAATGATACTGTAAATTCCTGAGCAATACTTGTCGGTTTCTTGTGCGATTTTTTTTGTTCAGTTTGTATCTTCATTCTCCATTTAGTGCAAACATTATTAGAACTATTTGCTTGAATATATAAATGGAATTCAAATTCTAATAGGTATTTACAGGTTTGTTGGCTACTGGGTTGATCTCTTTGATGTTTATCGGATTAGACTTAGGTGTTGTTTGAGTAGTACTGATAATTTTCTTCATGCTTTCCTTTATCTTTTGTATTTCAGGCAGTACTAAAATTTTATTCACTACTGGTCCTTTACTTCTAGTTGTGGCATTAACCAATGACACTTGAATATTTTTACTAGGTTCTTCTTCGTTCAGCCCCAAAGTGGGATCCCAGTCCGATAACACCATTGTGGTTTCCTCGTTGATTTCTTCTGGATCATTGGTTTGGTCTTCTTCTACCTCAGGTTCTATCAATTGTGCATATAATTGTTGATTCATAACCAAAGTCATTTATTTTATCTACTGTGAGAAGCTCTTTTTAGAATGATGCTCCTGATGGAAAGTACAGAAATGTTCCATTTCTACCTCATTAAAATTCAAAATAGCAGAATTATATACAGGCAGTTGAGACTGTCCATTTTCTTTCCTTTTCTTGTAGTAAGGTTTGAATGTCCTTTTGGACGTACTAGCTCCTTTATACTTTTCGAAGTCTAATATCTTATTCGATAACCCATGAACCGTCTTGACTACATTCTCCAACTCATTCGAGTGTTCTTCCTTGGGTCTTGTTAACAACAAAGGTTTCTTTCCAGCTACTGATTTTACTTATGTTTCTGAAGTGTGTTTTTCTATACTATCAAGATCGACCTCAACCCTGTTGGTTTCACCATAATTTTCTATCAACATAGGTTTGACTGCTCTTTTCACAAACATTGCTATAGGGCGATAAAATGTTGTAGTATAGTATTCTACCAAATATTATTCAGTTGGTTTTGTTGCGGCACTAAAACTACTTAAAAGAGTAGTAAAACTTTGGTCGAAATACCGAACCTTTTCTTTCTTATCCATCTTCATAGAGAGTAGTTCTTTCATAAGGGAAACGATGGTTTTTTTACTACCGAACTTGTTTTTAAACACCCTTTCAAAAGTGTCCCAATTTGTTATTGAATTGGCTTGTAGACTAAAAAACCAAGAAGATTCTTTGGGATCAAAAGTATATGGGAAAATTCCACATACAACATATTCATGTTCAACATTTAAAAGTTCTAGCGCTAGATAAAAACTCTTCAAACGATCTTTTGTAGAAATGCCTCTTCCAGGGTCAAACTTTGGTAGCACCCTATCTGTGTGCTTAGGAAAATCATGCAAAGGTGTAGCCATATTAAGTGGTGTTTTGTCCCTCTATGTCGGTTGATTATCATAATCCATAACTCGAGGTGGGGGCTGTGGTGGATACTGAGCTATAGGAGATTCTAGTTCCAACTAATCAAGCAATTGGATGATTTATTGTATAGATAAAACCACCAAATATTCCAAATTTTCCACAAGGATCGAATCTTGAGTGTAACAAATTTCCTTCTTGGGATCCTTCCCTCTTGGTAACGCAGGAATTGCTTTCAATCCTCCAAGCTTCTTAAGGTAAGATCTTGTGTGTCTTCGAAAGTGGTCAACTTCTTCGAACAAAAAAACGTACAAACTTTTTGAACCTTCTTCTTCAGAACTTACCTTCTCTTGTTCTTCAAGGACGAAATATTCACAAAATGTAGTTTCAAATGTATTACCAGTAGAATAATTTGTCACAAATGGAATTCCTCTTCCAACCATGCACTAACGGCCCTCCTTCTAGGGTCAAAATTGTTGACACCTAAAACATTTCCAGGTACTGACAGTAGGGATTCTCCCCAGTAATCGATCCCAACTAGATCGTTCACCGTTTGGTATGGTGAACTTGTTAGATTAGCGTCTTGGCTATCGTAGATTTAAATTTTGCTTATGTATTTTAGCAGTTGTGGCTTGATCCACTGTTTATGTAATTTTATTTTAAAATAATGAAATGTGAATGCCTAAACTAAATGCAGGTGACTAATGAACAAGAACCTCACTAGAGATGTGTAGGGTCTTACCTCCTGTCTTACCGCTCTTGCTCCTCAATCACTTCTACAAATCTAAATCTAAGCAAATTAATTATATTCTAGTCTATTATAAACTAAAATATCCTATCCCCTCGGGGAGCAGATTTAGAAGAAAGAGAGTAATGTACTGTAATTATTCATAAAGAATCTTGCAGATAATTGTTCCAATTCCATACACATAGTTACACCAGAAATATTAACAAAGATATCTTTGAAATAAGAAAGCATTCATTACTCAATTTGTACACATAATTTTATATAAAATCAAAATCACTCATCATTAAAGAAATAGTTCATAAAATTCATAGAGATCTCAAATTTATATGGAAACTCAATGGAAGTGATTCTAGATTCAAAACTCCCCACAATCCATGTAAAAACTGTGTAGCCATTTCCCAGCAAAATTGTCCTTCTTTATTAGCAGAAAAAATAGTTCTTCTTAAAAAATAAACTAGCCTTCTTACGCCAGCAAAAAGACCTTCTATTCTACCTCCTCCCTCTCTTTACAATACAATTACCTATGACTTCTCAACTTCCCTGACCTTAGGAATTCCAAAATTCTATCCTTTAGTGCTTTTCTTTAAAAATAAATAATAAATTACACAAACTGACAAATTGTAGAAAAAAGATAAAATCCTTAAGTTGGCCGAGCCAAACTTGCAACATATTCGCCCCACGCATCTTTTTCCTTAGCAACAGTACGGTAATTTACTGGTTCCATCATTTTCACTATCACCTCATGTACAACTAGTTGAGATTCCATGCCTATGACCTTTTCTGGAGTGGTCCTAAACAAATCTTCCAAGATGTACTTGTTGGACAAAGCTTGTGCAATATAAGTTTTAACATCATCTTCACTAATGACTTCCATATTTACAATATATTGTTCAATATCATGTAATATATCCTATAGATACATCACGAGCTGGTCTTTATTCGAGAAATCATTTAGGTTTGCAGGTGAAGCAAGCTAGTATCTCTAGTGCACTTGGCGCATATTCTTATAGAACCCTCTACACTTTTCCAGGGTCTTCTCAGTTTCATTACTCAACCTTATTGAAGCCTTTCTGCAGAATTCCAAGAGAGCCATTTCTATTTTCAAGCCTTCGGAAGTCTTCTGAGGTAAGTGTTAAGGAAATGTTGAATTGGCATCTACCCAATTCAACTGGCTTTGAACTTGTTTATCAACCTCAATGATTCTTGTCCTGAAACTAAGATATTCTACTGCAATCTCCTTTACTCTTGTCTCTGCTTTCTTCACCTTATGAATTTTACCGACAAGATTTATTTGAGTGTTGGCCACTTTTCCCCACTCGCATGACCCAGGCTTTTCACAGCCCACTGATCCAACAACTACCCGACATAACGGCCCAATAGAGCAAGCCCCATCAGCAACACCTTCGAAGCAGGCTCAGTCTCACCCGAGATATCTCATAGATGGGTAACTACCGGAACCATGTTTCCATGATTGTCAGGGAAGTATAATACCTTGGCTCGTAGCCAAGGATCTCAATGAAGGCAATAGGATGGCTAGACAGAGGAGTCAATTCTACGTGACTAAGCACAATGAAATGTCATCGCGCATGACCTGAATTTCCTTTCCACCTCATAGCTGGTGCAAATTATGCGACGCAGCTGATTCACGTCAATTGGCTCTAAGACTTAAGTCAGGAATCATAACAAGAATTATACAGAATGATATATATTCAGTTTCAATTCAGCAAAGGCATTCTATTGACTCATCTACCAATTGCAAGAAAATTAACAGAGACTGAAACACATTTAACATTATACAGAAAGCAACTAGTAATCGATTACGTAAACATTCACCACATCAACCATTAATTCAGACACGGGAAATAACGTGGAAACCCATCTAGGAAAAACCACCAAGGTGCTCTTCATCTAGCATGAGAAAGGATATAGCACCTTGCAGTCTATGAGATGTAGACTAATCTTGAGATATGTCTTTAAGTTTAGAATCATAGTTCTCATGCTCTCTGGTTTGCTCTCTACTCTACTCCTACTCCTAGCGGTCTGATCACACTACAGTCAGATCCACAGCTCAACAAACCCTCTAATGCTACCATACTCTTCCTGAGTCTACTCCTGCTATGACATTACAAGAAAACCAGCATCCCCCTCCATGGATTACCACTGAATAGAAAACTACTACTAAAATATGGACAGGAAGCAATGAAAACCCAACAGACTGACCCTCTAACCTTTGCATCCCTCTTATTTATACTAATTTACATGGCCATGCAGGGCCAACTGCATCCTAGTAGTCTGTTAGTCGTCACCATCAGCCACCCCTCTGGTTATAGCTATTGTGATCATGACTTGACACGAGGCACTATCGGCATGACTTACAAATATCTTCTCATATGTGCATAGCTGCAGGCATACATCGTCCTATACGACCATGATATGGATTCTGCATCTGTCGCTTTTCGGTCATTTTCCCCTTGCGCACTTCCATGCTTGCCTTTCCTTTGTCGCACACCTCTCTGCTCTGCCTTCGCGGACCCTTTTCATCCTTCGCAGTATTCCTTTACTTCTATCGTACGCATAGCGCATTTTCCTTGGTTGCGTGCGCAAAATTCCTTCTCATGCCCCTTTCCCAGGCCAACAGGCCCCCAACACGCACCTATGGCTCATTGCAAGCCATGAAGCAAGGGATATATAAGTGCACAACCTGTGTGTTATCTTTTGAAAAATATTTTTTTCTTTTTTCTTTAAGGCAACGCTTCCACAAACTTAGGTGCATTGCAGGGTAAGCACAGCGATATAGCTTTCTTCTTGGCACCATTTAGAGGATGGGTAATGAAGGCTTCGATTTCAAATTTCACTTGAACCGATAAGGTAAGCTTATGCGCTTCTTATTGAGACCAAGACCTTGCAAAGAGGAATGTTGTCAATGATCTAGGACTCTCTCATCATCTTGTCATAGTCTGCCTCCAATTTCACCAAGGGAGTTTAGTGCCCCATTCTGACACAGCAATCCAAGTGACCTTGGTTCTTCCACCATTCTCATGCTCCTGAATCTTGAGTCATGGTTGCTATGGGTTGTGGAATATTTTTCTCTTGTTGTTCTTCATCGAGTTCTGCTCTTTTGCAGCTTGTTCTTCACCACCCTTTTTGCCATAGATATGAACTTTGAAGACTTGTCCATATTGAAAACCTGACAAGCCCTACTATCGAGGGTGGTGGAGGTGAGTGATTTGCCACACTTTAATAAATTTCATGTAAGCAGCATAGAGCATGAGTCGAAACTTTCCCGTTGGCCCTTCCACAGTCTGCTAAGAGTTGGAGACCCTGCCTAGATGGGTGGAAGCAGTGGCTACCTTCCAAGCCTACAAACTTTGTGAAAGACGGCAGGAACTCTGGTTTGGACCCCACAACACTTGTCAAAATGGGTTGGGTCTCTTGTCACTACTGGAGTCTTCTATGGTGTCGTTGATAGGGCCACTACCCTACTGATCTACTAATAGGCAAGGATTACTTTGCCGAAGGCTTTTCAATGGATTGAAGTAACTGGGTGACTATAACCATCTTCCTTCTTGTTATCTCTGTATACACCCGACACGTTGAAATATGTAGCAACAACTTTAGCCCTCAAGGCGGCTCGAAAATACATTCCCCAACTCATTTGTAACTGCATCTGGTGGCTGAGTAGCACAACACAGTGATGTATGCTTGGTGCAAGTGAACCCCGATCTTATAGGAAGAGCATCGGGTCTTCTTCCAAGCAGGGTTATCCAATTGCATTATGAGGAAAATACCTTCACCTTGTGTACCAAATTTCCCTCTTAGATATGCTATGATTATCGATGTCACCACTTTTGGGTATTGACAGTCGTGATCACGTGCGGATGAGATGGATTACCACCATTAAAGAGTTCCCCACACTGGATCCACCTGCAGTGTTGTCCTGTTCCAAGCGCCAAATCTCCATTCAATCTTAATGCATTTAATGGTCTGTCAATACGTGCTAGCTACCTTGGAATTGCCATCATTTACTTCATAACTGGTTTGGAAGAATCTGTACTATGCATCATCATGTTCGTACAACGTCGAATTCGAGTTCCACATCCTTTCTATGCACATGCGGTGCTATCGTTGCCTCAATGTTAAAAAAATTTCAATTTTTTTTTCAGCTGAGTGCCTTGGTCGTATTTGCTTACATTATTTTGAAATTGTTGGTTCTTGTTCTGGTTACGTGGCAGCACAGACCTTGCCTTGGAATTCCTACACCATTACTTCTATCTTAGCAACTTCTACCATCGCTTCCTTTGCTTCGACGGCCAATTGCTCCACATGGTCAGACTGTACATGTTCCAACAAGTCTTTCTCTATCAACTGCAGTATGCTTTGAAGCTTCTACTGCATCAGCTGAATATGTTTGGTGAGTTGTTCTTCTTCTGACTAGAATCCCTCAGCCTGGGCTTCCCTATCTTTCTCTTGCTCATGAAGGTTCTAGACTTCGTGCTCGAGGCTTTTGATCTTCGCATTCTTAATGACCTTTTGCTGGAGGGGAAGCTTCTGCATTTCCACCTTCGCAACCATGATGCACTCATCTGTCTATCATATACACTACCTTATTTTCTCAGTTGTGTCATCCTTAGCAATGTTTCCCAAATGATCGTAACATTGTCTACAGCCTTTGCACAGATTGCTTCTTCACCTTTAATTTTGCTAGCAGCTTCAGACACTGCTGTTCTTCTTTCTGCGAGCACCTCCAGGGGTGCGCTTGGTATCTGTCGGGCTTGCATATTTTCTACTTGGCACTGAATATCTTATGTGATCTTCACAAGCCTGACAACTTTAGACAGGGAGTCTTCATCTGCTTGTCTAGCCTCTGGTGGGAATGCTGTGATGGAATTCTTAATAGAATCTGCAAACGTGACACGGATTTTCTCCTGGGCTAATATTTCCTACTCCTTCTTGACTAAGAGGTTGGTGTGCTCCTGCAATTCCCAACCCTTTCCTTCCACAGGGCCTTGTGCAGTTTGTCCTTCTTTTGCTTCTTTGTTTCCTGATAAGAAACATTGTGTTACCTTAGCCGAAGTTCATTTGTGGCCGCTTGTTGGATGCTATAGATCTCCTCCAAGATAAACATGGAGAATTCTATCTCAACGTTGGTATCCTTAGTACCTATGCTTGTCTCTTCATTTGTTTCAAGTGCCTGCTTTTGAATGAGCACTTTGATCGGTGGTACTAACACTGTTGTGACTAGTGTCACTCTAGGATCAATGCCATATGTTTCGGCCTGCGCAGTGTCCTTAAGATCATTTATAGCCACTTTCAACTTATTGAGGTGGTCCTAGAATTGATTAACAATGCTCACTTATTGATCCCTTATACCACCGAAGTTAACTTGCACAACTTTCGCAACAGCATTGGCGAGTTCTTATAATTCATCCTCAGTAAATGTAGTGGTGTTCATCATTTTGTCGGCTTTCTGTTTCTTTCGAGACAATTGGCATTCCTCGAGCTGCACATGGGTCTGCATCTGATCTTCAACATGCAGTTTCTTTGAAGGATGCATGTCCGAGTCCTCCATATCATCATCATCCTCCATGTTTTCTTATGATGGATCCTCCTGGGCCTCATCACCTTCCTACTCCTCAGCATTAACTTGATGAATTGGCGGTTCTTTTGCAACCTGCTCTTCAGGTAGTGGCTCTGCGAGTGGGCCATACCATGCCTCAGGCCAAATATTGACGATTGCATCCACATCGTCATTGATCACTATGAATATTTCTTAATGTATCTGCTGAAGTGGATATTTTGTAGGCAGGAGATCTATATTATGAACATCAGCTTCAAACTTGACAAAAGCAGCGTACCTATGCACAGTTTAAGCATGGATCCTGTTGGCTGTGGTGGGAAAACCCAGGTTTACTATAATCAACCAACAACACCCCCAGTTCACTGGCCCTTTCGGCGACAGACTGCAAAGCGACCTGAAGTCTCACCCGAAGTGATTCTAATGGGTTGGCCAAGGACTCAAGTGTCTTGGACCAAGTTCTGTTGCAATCCTACTTGCGACTTACAGCTCCTCTAGCTGCGAGGTCTCTCTCTTTGCTCGTCGTGCGACCTTCTGCTCACATCGCACGATCTCCTCATATCGTATCTCTTCTAGCCGCAAGATATTCCTTTATACTGCCGTGCGGTCCTTTTCTACGCCACGCACTTTCTCTGACTCGCAATATCTCCAACCTTACCGCGTCGCCATGTGCCATGTGACATGCAGCTACTGCCCAATGCTAAGTCCTCAACCTATGGTATCGCGCATCGGAGCTCCTCTGCCGATGTGGTATCACCTCTCTATGATATCCTACCTCCGCGGTTTAGCGCACTTCGCGTTGCTCGTGTCGACGTGCAAGACTTAACATACAAGGCTATTCAATACTGCAACTAGTGACTGTTTCACGCAAAGCATAAATGAACCACATACAACATGCCAAAGACTTCGACTTATGTTATCCTTCAATATTACGGTGGACTGATTAACACATTCATTCATTAAACTGTAAACAAAGTCCATGAAATGACTGAGAAATGCATAAGTAAACATAACACATAAACCAATCTCATAACACTTGATTTTAACGTGGTTCACCTCTAGGATGGAAGTTACGTCCACAGAACTGTGTTTTTATTATAGCTCAGGGGAAGGTAAAACACAGTTCTATTGCACCGCATATGTAGCTCAAGATCTTCTCTCTTATATCTCTTTTCTTCTCTATATTTCTCTCCTACAATGTACTCTTCCCTCTCTGTCGATCCCTGTGGATCGTTACATGCATACTCTATAAGCCAGCTGCTGGTTACAGTAATATTGCTACCGCTAATAACAGAACCAGAGCTCAACTCTATTACAATACAAGATAATTGTGAGCTAACAGACTCAATGGCTAACTATATGTTATCCGACTAGTTGGATGGCCTAAAATGCCCAAAATTCCAACCTTTTACAATACAAAATATATCCCTTTATAGGCAGCCCGAAGGTCTTGCCATTACAACACTCTGGGCCTGTCCCAACAGTAACCCAAACCCTAACTAGTGACAGTTGGCCATATCTATACTTGAGGTAGCCACTTTCCGTCACACCACAGCTCTCTGTAGTCTTCCATGCTTCTCGGCACTGATCATGGGTACTATGCACCGCTTCACTTTTCTGTCCTTCGTCTTCAATGCTTCAGCCTCGTTGCTCCTTCTCCTTTATGAGGGTCACTGAGCCCTCTTGTCTTCTGCCGCTGCCTTCAATGTAGTGGGTGAGCTCTCTCTTCTCGGCCGCTCAGGTACCATTGCCTTTCTTAACTTCTCTATCTTAAAAGTCATAGTTTTCGGCTCTGCTCTGCAGCTGGAAACGTGCTATGGCATCGTAGCTCTATCTTATCTTCTTTCTGCCAAAACTTATCTCTCCGCTAAACTAGCAGCTTCTTCTGTAGCTGCGGGACCCTGCTCCAACAGTCCCCTAACACTTACTTTTGGCTCGTCCTCGAGCCACTTCCAGCGGGATTCTCCTACTATAGCTTTGCCTTGGCTTCCTACGAAGTCCTCTGCAACCTGTCTCGAAGTCCTACGACCTCCTTCTGCATCACCTCGACACGCTCTTATGCCGAGTCAAGCAAAGCTTGACTAATACTGGCATCTTCTGTGGAGTCAGTTTCCTGTCTGGTGGCTATGAACTCCTTCACTCGCTGTTCAACCATATCGACTATCTCTGCGATTTGCTCTTGATATGGTTGAAGCAGGTCATTAAGGTGTATCTCCTTTGTTCTTAATTGCCGCGCTTCCTGCTACAAGCAATTCATCTCCTTTGTCTTCCTCATCTTTTGAAGAGCTGCCAAGCCCTTAATTTCTTCTTTCATTTCCGCTGTAATATTCTCTACCTGCTGAATACTTTGCTGGATTTCTACTTTCTCCGATGGCTCATCTAAATCGGCCCATGTGTTCATCGCATTCATTAGTACTAACTGTGCTTCGTCGATGCGAGATTGCATCTGCGCAGAAGTGAGTCGAAGCGCTTCTACTCGCATTTTCTGGTCTTCCTGGGAGGTGTCTCGTATGCGAGCATCAAGCTCGGTGATCTGCACTTCGTGGTCTACCTTCATCCTGGCCACTACTTCGTCCATCCTAACCACGGTTTCTTCCAGAGCCTTTGCTCTATCTGCTACTCTTCTTAACTTCTGCGGAACTGGTAAGGCGAACTCTATATTACATTGGGGCAATTCCAAGGCGATGCTCTGTAAAACTTGAGAAAAATATTGCTCTCTTTCCTCATATGTTCGTACTTCGTCTGCCTTTTTCTGAATACTGATAGCAATTGCTGCATTCTATTGCTTCAGCTGCATATTCTGTTTGTAAGTCTCTAGCTCTCTACTCCTGAGCTCTGCGCCTAGCTGCTGCTGGATCATTTGCAACTGGTCAATATGAAAGTCTGCAAGGTTAACCTCGATGGGTTTCCTAAACTGAACTGGTGGGTCCTTCATTGTGGTAGGGAATCGGATACTCCCTGGTGGAATTAACACAGTATTGAGGCGATCTTTTGCTAAGCTTTCTTGGCGGGACATCGGCGGTGTCAAAGTTTCTCCGGTGGGCGCCTTTATCGATGGAATGTACCTCATGGCAGTCTTCCCTGTAATTATTTTTAAGTCTAGAAGCTGCTTTTCTACTGCGCTTTGTCTCTTTTCTTGTGACTCCTTCATCGCGTCTAGTGAGTCCTTCAATGTGTCACACGTCCTTGTTGCGATGAGTTCATAGTCATCGTCTGTCAATGCGGTCTTCAGAACTGGATTTGAGGTTTTCTATTTTTTCTTCTGCTGTGTCTCTAGTGGCCCTTCTTCTCCACTCTTTGTCATTTGTGCTTCTGATGGCCCTTGCTGTGAAGTTTTCCTCTTTTCCCCTGGTACTGGTGTTTCTGTTGAAGATTGCGTCTGGGTGTCTGTTTTGTCTTTGTCCTTGTCCTGGGATTCTGTCTGTGCAGTATCTGATGATAGTGGTGCGGTATCTTCATATTCCTACTTCCATTGGTCATCGAAGTCTCTTGTGACTCCTTCGACGTCCCGTGCTGTCATCCTAAACGAGCCAGGAGCCCAATCATCCCGCTTAGTCCTTTTCGGTCGCAGATAAATTAAATGGCTGTCTGCCATAAAATTAAGCCGGCTATCGTATATGTCCACAATCTCCGTGATGAGTCGTGGTGTCTCTTGAATGACCTTAATCAACATCTTATAGTAGTCATGGAATACCATCATATTTACCACTTTCTTGGCTGGGATGTTGGCGTCCCATAAGCTAGCATAGCGCATGCCTCTGGGCGCGCCACCTGCTATTTGTGGAAACTGGGTATGTGGCGGCTCCTTCCATTTGACAAATGTGCAAAGTATAAGCAACCATGAGAAATGGAAAGGGTGGTTTGCTTCATCCTGAGCTTCCAAGCAATCTGCTTGAAGCATATTTAATAAGAATAGAGACCAATTGAACTGTTCCCCCTCTATGACCTGTATGGCAAGGTGAATTACAGATCCTGTAACTTTCTTTGGTCAAACCTTGGTTAACAATATGCCTATGAGAAGACTGGCTGTAAATCTAAGTGTCTCATTTGTTATGCTTGAAATGTCATAATCCCGTCCTCCTCTCTGTAGCTGATACTTAGTTACTAGGGCTTGTGGTAACTTGGAGTCCTTGGTTTTTCCTGTTGTCTGTATATCAGGGTGTTTACCCATCTTGGACAGGCCGATGATACGATGTATCAAATCTACGTTCAGGTCGACCTTGCTGCCTAGCCAAAGGTACCCTCCGTGTACACAAGAAAGTAAAATGCGCACCATGGCATTAACCTCTGCACCCCGTCCAAAATGAGGTAATCTCAGCAAATTGAGCAGACCTGACCGCTCAAGAATCTGGACATGTGGCAGGGGAACATATTCATCTCTCCCTGTCCTTGGGTTCTTCTCAATCTTTAGATAGTTTCCCAGCTTAAACTAGGGGTTTTTCTTACCATCGCCCAGGTTATAATCTACAAATTTAACAATAGCAGCATATCCTACTAGATCTCCATTTTCCTTTACTCGAGAATCAATGGGTGGTATGGGAACAGTATACTTAGCATTCTTAGGAATTATTACCTCTGGTGCACCTTCAACTCGTGGTATCATGTTAGTCTGTTGCGCTATGAACTTCTTCCTCCTACTCTGAACTAGATTCATCATTGACCTGAGATTGGCTCCTCGTCTGTGGTTGCTGTCTGGGCTGTGACGAACTTGGCAGAGCACCATTAGATGGTGTCGTCATAGCTCCTGTAAGGCCATGACGTTGAAATATTCTCAAAATGTTTGCTATAGGTTCGTCCTCGGACATAACCCACTAAGTGAAAAATGGTGGACGTGCAACTGGCTGCAACTTCTGGAAATCACAGCACTCTGTAACAAACTTATCTCTTCACAGGGAATTCTTAGCAATGCACTCTACAGCTCTTGATTTTGCTGCAAATGTAACCGTCCCAATTGAATACTTTCTACTTTTATGCCCAACACGATAATCTCGGATGCAACGGTCATCTAAAATGAACCCGTCGGTCGTCATCAATGCCTGGACAAGACCACACCCGTCATCTGATCCTTAATAAATGAGGAAATATGATCGAATTTCCCTCGAAACGTGTGTGCACAGGCGTTGGTCTCGTCGAAGATTTGCCGAATCTGGAAAAATTTATTATACTGCTGCCAAATCTACGGTAAGATATACCGGTCATTACCTCATTAACTACCTGTCAGATGCTGACTTGACGGGGAAACATCGCACTGCCGTGATGTGACTCCACATCACCTGCATAAAACAATACTATTTTTTTTTTTAAATGAACCGACCTAATGCGATTCCTCATACTTAGAATAATACCTGCCGGTGTAGACTAGTTCCCGGTGCGATGCCTCCTTTCAACTACACTGGACATCTGCACCACCATAAACTGGCTAAGCTAGGGATGAGAGGCGGGGTGGCTATCACTATAGAGATTAAGCCTACTGCCATTAATCCATGTGGGAAGAAGCTCCCCATTCAGCTGGCTGAACTGAACGGCACCTCCCTCTGTGACTTGCTGTATCTGATATGGCCCCAGCCAATGCATCTTGAACTTTCCTGGAAACTTAATGAATTTGTTGTCATAGAGGAGCACTAGGTCTCCGATCTAGAAAGTCTTATTCTTAATGTGTTTGTCGTGCCAAGCTTTTTCTCGTGCCTTCTGCACTTTCTGATGGAATCTGGCGATGAATCTGTCTTCTTCTAAGGTAAGCAGCTGTGCTATCCTTTCCTCCATTGTGTCTGTATTAGTCATCCCGGTAATCTGAGTGATTCTTAAACTAGGAAGAATACACTCCATAGGAATAACAGCCTCCTGTCCATACACCAAGCTGAAAGGTGTGTGTCCCGTAAGTTTCTTGCATGTGGTCCTGTACACCCATAATACAACGTTAACTCTGAGGTCCCAAACATTACTTTGGCTATTACAGATCTTAGTAAGAGCATTTTCTAAAATCTTATTAAAGGCCTCCACTGTACCATTAGCCTGTGGGTGGTAGGGAGTGCTCTTATGGTGCTGAATCTAGAATTCTTCTGTCAACGCCTCAATGGTGTTGTTCAAGAAATGTGTACCTTGATCACTCATCAAAATTACTGGGCATCCGAATCTACTGATGATGTTTTCAAAAAGGAACTGTGCGGCTGTAGCAACATCACAATTTCTTACTGCTTTGGACTCTACCCATCTGGTGAGGTAGTCTGTTCCAGTGATAATATATCTCGCACCAGTGTGCTTTCCTGGTGGGTTGATAGGACCCACAAAATCTATAGCCCATTTTTCAAATGTGCGCAGTGTGACCTGCGGTCGCAGCGGAATTTCATCACGTCGTGAGGGTTTTCCTACCCTTTGGCAGATATTGCAACATCTGCAAAAGTCCTTGGTGTCTTTATGCAATGTAGGCCACCATAATCCTGCCTCCAGGATTTTCTGTGTAGTCGGCTTTCCTGCGAAATGACCTCCTGCGGTTCCTGAATGTGCCTCTCTGATAATAGCGTCTTTCTCATGCAGCATCACACATCTGCGCAGAACTTCATCTGGACCTAACTTGTATAGGTGTCCTGCGATGAGGGTGAAGTCTGCTGCTTTAACAACCAACTGCTTCTTTTGATGCTTAGTAAACTCATCAGGTGCTACTCCTGTAGTGAGAAATTGAATAATATCGGCATACTACTCATCTGCGATCTGGATAGAAAACAATGATGCATCTGGCAGATTGTCATCTAGGTTACTTGGCTCTTCTCTTGAGTCTATCCGCAACAGATGATCAGGTCCGGCATTCAATCTGCCTGGTTTCACAATGATTTCGAAATCATACTCCTGAAAGAGGAGTAATCATCTGCAGATTCTCCCTCCTAACACTGGCTTATTGACCAAATACTTTAACGCAGAGTGGTCAGTGAACATCTTAAACGAGGCACCCAGTAGGTAGTGCCTGAAATTCTAGAGCACGTACACCATAGCTAGGCCTTCTCTTTTTGTTGTGGTGTAGTTCTTTTCTGTTGTCGAGAGCTTTCTACTGGAATATGCGATGGGATGGTCAATATCTCCTTCTCCTGGTTGTGTTAAAACAACCCCTAGTGCAATGTCAGACGCATCCACATGTACATGAAATGGCTTAGTCCAGTCAAGAAATACTAGGATGGGTGCTGTAACCATCTTCTCTTTAAGTGTGTCCAGACTCTACTGACATTCCTCATTCCATAGGAATTTTACATCTTTCTTTAGAAATTTCTCCATTGGTGCTGTAATCTTTGCGTAGCCCTTGATGAACTTTCTGTAGTACCCGATATGACTAAGTACTGTCCTCAGTTGCTTGACTAAGTTGGGTGCTGAAAGATTTACAATGATAGCGATCTTCGCGGGATCTACCATCAAGCCTTGTCTGCACACAATATGACCCAACAGAATACCGAATGGTGCACAAAATATACATTTTTTCAAGTTTAGAGAAATCTGGTACTGCCTACATTTCTCTAACATCAGTCGTAAGTCTCCTATGTGCTTGTTGATTAGTCCAAATACAGTCCAATCATCAAAATATACTTCTAAGAATTTATGGATGTATTCTTTAAATACAGCAACTACTACTCTAGAAAATATAGCTGGTGCATTCTTAAGACCAAAGGGCATTACTGTATACTGGAATGAGCCCCATTCTGTTGCAAAGGTGGTCTTAGATCGATCTTCTGGATGTATTCTGATCTGATGGTAGCCTAAAAAGCCATCAGTGAAGGAGTAGACCTCCTGTCCTCCCACGTTGTCTAATACCTCATTAGTGAACGGTGTCAGAAATGGATCGTGAAGCGATGCATCATTGAGTTTGTGCAGATCGACACAAATCCTGATGTCCCCTTTTTTTTTTCTTCTCTTGCACGACCATGGGGCTAACCCATTCGGTTTATTCTACCGGCTCGATGATGCCTGCTGCTAGCATCTTATCAATTTCGTCCTTTACTTTTTCTTTGTAGCGCGGATTCAATATATATGGGCGCTGCTTGACTGGTCTAGCATCCTCCTTCAATGGTATCCTCATAACTCCCAGGTCTCCAACTATTCCCTTCATTTCTATGAACTTGGTGGGAAACAGGTCCTGATAGTCATGTAACAAATTTGCAATCTGTCCCACTATTTCATCGTTCCAATAGTCTCCAATAGAGGCAAACTTAGGTTCTGCGTCTGTGCCAATATTGATCTTTTTAATCTTGATGGGTTCGGTGATTGCTGGAATATCTAACTGTGGTCCCCCAACATCGTGAGTCCCTTCTGACTCTGGAATGTTGGTGTTGCAAGGATCCTCATCCTCATCCTTATCTTCATTGTCTGACTTTGCTGCGAAATTATAGCACTCTAGCGCGGCTTGCAACTGAATGGCCCACTCAGGTTGATCCTGCACTGAGATGGTACAGTCCTCAAATATCTTGATCTTGATTATGTCTAGGGCCTGAGCAACACTTGGATGTTTTGATTCAAACGTGAAGGTGAGTAGGAAACTGTCTGTCATAAGTGGCCATGTGGTCGTCCCCTTGCGCAACTCAGTCTCTGTGTACCAGTTCCTTGGAACTGTTTCCAATGTGTGAATGAATCTGTGAACCCATTCATCCTCGGGAATGTCCGACCAGTTCTATTCACATGTCTGAATGTGTGTCCTGGGATCAGTTTCTCCTGTGTACTTCTGCTAGACATACTCTTTGTCTTCAGAAAATCTGATCACCATCAATCTTTTAATATCATCCCATGATGCGATATTCTCTTTATGCGCATACCACCATCTTGCAGGTGTGGCTCGTACTGCAAGGTCCATAGCTGCGATCCTCTGCTCGTAAGGAATATGTTGCTCAAACTGCTCAAGGAAGTCTTGGATATCTGTCAGACCATGATATGATGGAATCTCAATGATCTCTGCGCCAATCCATCGCAGTGACTTACTCATAAATGCACATCTACGCACTGAGACTTTGTAAAGTCTGTTCTGCTAGTTCTCTAGACCAACATCGGAATTCGATGCGCATGAGCTATTGCATCGCCAACTAATGTTCCCTTCTGCGGTTGGATTGATGTAGTCTTTCTGGTTCACAGTCATCTGGTAGAGGCTATCCATGTTATGTGCCTCCTCCTCTGCTCGGACAGGTTCAATATATCTAGGACCCTGGTGAGGATCCAACGGCGCGATGACCCGGATCTGCGCATCCTCAAAGGTCATTTGTCTTCTCTTTAGGTCGATGACAGCCTTGCTATCGATTTCCCTATTACCACCTAAGTTGTACTTAGTGGTTTTTTATCAAGAGAGCCTGGTGAACCGGACAGGGTTAACTTGTTCGGACTTCAAAAAGACCTTTGGAAGTACTTCTGGGAAGTGCTTGTTGTATCATATCACATGTTCATACCCCATGGGGGAATTGTAATAAATGTTCTAGCATGATAGTTTCTGTAAAAGACTCGGTCTCTTAGACTTCATTTGTCAATCCGATCAGCCCAGGGTGTTTTTTCCCTTGGTTATTATTGGTTGTTGAATAAACGACTGATAATTTCTGAGTTTTTCACTCCATACCTCCAAAGTTGGGGTGGTCGGCTTGGCATTTGTGCCTATTGAGGTTATTAGAGTCTATGTGTCAATGTGTAAGCATGCTAGACATCATTTTTGAGTCATATGAACATGTCTAAGTCCCCCTAGGTGTTTTTCAATTTTTCAATTTTTCAGTTTTTTCAGTGTTTTTTATTAAATTTTAATTTTTCCAAAACTTAGGCTATTTTTTAATAGTTTAATTGGAAAAATTGATTTTGTAATAAAAGTGGGCCAAATAATCAGTTTCAGTCATGTAGGTGCTCATTTTCAAGCTGAGAGCACCATGTAAACCCATGGACCCACTAACTCCTAGTTTTGAGTGATTTTCCATCACTCAGGTCAGAAAGCCCCAAAAATTAATTATTGATTATTTTAATTAATAAATTGATGAATAATGGAGCAAATACAAAATCAATAAATCAATGGATTCTCAGCCGATTTGATTGAAATCAATCAGATATGAAGCAGATTGATTGGATCTGACAAATCCTTGACTGAAGGAGGTGATCAAATCAGATCCAGAGTTGATCTTGAGCATCCTTTATGGGGAATTTCACCCTCTCTCTCTCCTCAACACGTTTTTGGCTCAACTAGATGATTTTTGGTGGATTCTTCAATCAACAGGTTGAGGTGTCAGTCAGATCAGCCCCCCAATTGACAGTTGCACTCAATGAGACTCATATCTGGCTCAGCTAGACACAGATCAGGCATTGATGGACTCTCCATCAGTTGATTTCACTTGATTCCATGAGTAATTACGCCCCCCCTGG
This sequence comes from Pseudotsuga menziesii, assembly GCA_001517045.1. Classification (NCBI taxonomy): domain Eukaryota; kingdom Viridiplantae; phylum Streptophyta; class Pinopsida; order Pinales; family Pinaceae; genus Pseudotsuga; species Pseudotsuga menziesii. The sequence continues at coordinate 54,131 of LPNX010467986.1, read as the reverse complement.
GCTGGATGGCCTGTAAATTGTATATATCCAGGCACATCCTCCTCTTCCAAGCTAGTTAGAACTAGGATTGAGGTGCTGCTGCTATTGTATTGTTGTAATTCTCATTTGAAATAAAGAAAATATTTGGAGGCAATACGGTGTGGTTTCATTACATGTGTGGATGATTATTGTCATTTTTTTACTGAGGTAACCTGTATCTGTGGTCATTTTTTGCTATTTTCTTGTAGATCTGTGGTTAAGATTGGTAATTAGCTTATTATAGTCTTGATAGGAAAGGTGTTGTTCAATAAGTTTATTGGCTGTCACTCTCCTTTGATGCATGTTTAGAGTTCTAGATTTAGCATGTCCTATAAGCTTATATGCATGTTATCTTGAATCTCTTTGTATGTACTAATCGGATCTCACAAGTTTCTTGGCAAGATCTTTGATTTCAGCTGAGTTGCAGGTTCACACTTTGGAGAGGATGAT
>LPNX010467986.1:9042-52626 GCA_001517045.1 Pseudotsuga menziesii | reverse complement strand
TAGGCTTTGTTTTGGACATACTCCAAGTACTCTCGGGTATATCTGGAGTCCCCCTTTAGCCTAATTTAATCAATTCATACTTCAATTTTAACTTAAAACATACTAAGATGCAATCGCAAAACATTCACTCTAAACACATGCAAGCACACTGATCTCTTTGATTTGACTCCATTATTAAGGCACTAGTCATTTTTGCTTCATATATATATATTGTTTATCAGCTTTGTGCTTTCGTGTGTTATATTCGTATCTTGTCATCTTTAATTGTTTATAGTTAAAATATTCAAACTCCTAAATAACTGATTTAGTTTAACATCACCCCACTAAGAATTCATCCTTAGTAACTTAATAGGGTCTACCCCCCTTGGCTTCATTAGGAGTTGAGCCTAAATGGAGGAGTCAAGAACAAGGTGACAGCCTTGACTTGAGACTTGCCCCCAAGGACACACCGAGTGGCTTGAAGATTTCTGCCACGTGATCCAGGTGTGTGAAAAGGCGGCAACATGCCCAATCGATACTTAATAATGCTGGATACGGTCGACTATCGCGAATGATTTCTATAACCTTGAAGTCCGCAAAACTGTGAACTCCGTCAATGTCAACTGGCACCTGCGGCAGTCGACCCAATGGTGATACTTGTTGTTGGTTAGCTAATCTCAGGTGGATAGGCGATCTGACTAACTGAGGGCTACCCATCTGTTCCCATGTCTGCTTAGTCAGAACATTCACCTCTGATCCTAGATCTAAGACGACTTCATCCATTTCAAACTCTCCAATCTATGCTGTGAGCTTCATCTCTCTTCCGGTCCTTGTATGTCCTGTAATATTATGAACAGTGTGGTGTGCACTGCCCGAGAGAGAAGGTTGCTGACACTGATCTATGATGCGCTGTAGCTCACCAATAGCTTTTTCATTTCTCATGAGTTTCAAGCAGCTGCGCAGGAAGGATTGTACACTTCTTGTCGATTCATCCTCATCGCATCTTCCCGATGTGGTATCCTGCGGTGTCTGTTCAGGGCTATCGCCACAAGATGCTTGCTGCGGTACGCCCCTAGACGGTGGTACCTACGATCTTGATTGCGTAGGTTCATCAAAGGAAGCCTTGGCTTCATGAAATGTCTCTTTATTCTTATGCAGGTCGAATGATGTTGCTTTACTAGGAGCTCTGTGCACCCATTCCTGACTTGTGTTCTTTTCGGTCTACTATGATGTCCCACTGGTGGAAGCACCGCTACGAGTCACAATATTGACTCTTGGTTCTGGCTCTGCCTGCTTAGCAGCAATAAGCTGGATGTTCTGGTGTACTGCTGCTTTAGGCTCTCTGATCTTAGCTATCAAGGTAGGACACTCCTCTATAGTATGATCATAATATTTGCAGTAGTTACAAGTGGTAGTGGGGCTCTAATAGTCCCTAGCATAGTGTCCTACAACTCCGCAGTTATAACAAGTGATTGGTCAATGACCACGGCCAAAACCTTCTCCTCTGTCAAAGCCTTCTCCTCATGCAAAGCCTCCTCCATGGCCTCGTCCTCCGAATCCTCCTCCACGGCCACCATAAGCCAGATCAGGCTGTGGTCCTACTGCTGGACCCTGTGTTTCTGACTGGACTTTGTATATGTCATGTTTTCTATCTAACATGAGATCATAGGCTCGGCAATCCTGTTCATCATGTCTGACAGACTTGTAGAAGACACAATATAGGTTCTTGGATGTTTGTACATACTTCTGAAGCAAAGGGCATTGCTGAGGTGGATGTCCTTGTGTTTTGCATATTTCACACCATGGCCCTTGCGTTCATGGTAAGGGGTTAGGAGCCCCTGACGCTAAATATTCTGCAAATACTGGACAGTTGTCTTTGGTATGACCCTATGCTCTACATCGTAAGCACCATATGTCTTGCATAACCTCTTTCCCTTTCTTAAGTTCGTGTATCTGTAACGTCAGGCTGGCCAATTGGTTCTATAGAGTTGTCATGCCTGCACTGGTTTCAGCTAAAGGTGAAGCTTCTAGCTTCATCGCCATCTCCAATGCGTCATCCTGTGTCTGGAGTTTCTGCTGCATTAGTGGAAATCTGATGTGAGGGAGCAGCGCTACAATAAACCATTCCTTATGCTGCTCCGGCACAAACTCAAAGCTTACTTGATCTATAAGAGCTTTGAATTTCTGGTCAAACTCCCATACTGACTCTAATGGTAGCTGCTTAATATCCTTGAGCTTTGTTATGCACTGAGACTCAGACTTAGGTTTCTTGAACTCTTTAATCATGGCGTTCTTGACCTGGGCAAGTGTCTTGGGTACTGTGCTATACTTTATGTACCATGTTAAAGCTCAATCTCTGAGCGTGGTGACCAACTGTACAAGTTTAAGGTTATCATCGTTGATTGTTTTAATGGTCCACATGGCTTTGCATAGAAACCAATGCTGTTCTGGGTCCTCTGCTCCTGCACCCTTAAAGGTAGGTAGCTTCATATCATCTCCCATTCTATTTCTCTGTGGTGGGTTCTGATTGACTGGATTACTACCACTCGACGATGTAGGTGAAGGTGATGTAGCGGTAGTAGGTACTGTCTATGAGCTACTAGATGGTGTACCTACGGGATTACTCTGAGTCTCGGTCTGTTTCTGTGGGGTATAGGGATGGTAAGGGATACCCCCCTCTGGTTCTTCTGTGGTACTAGGACTCGGTCGCCTAATATTGTCGGAACTATCTCCAAATACAGGAGAGCCGAAAGCTACTTTATATTTCTTGCCACTACATGTTCGTCCAATGTCATCAAAATCACTTTCAAACTCTTGTGACATTACTATCTTTACTTATTCATCTGAAATCATGTCCATTACTCCTTTTTCATGTAGCAGCATCTTAATGGACAATTTTAGGGATTTTAGGTACTTACCATGATATCCTTTGAAGAAGTACCGCTCAGCCTCGCTGAAGCTTTTTCTCTGGTCAACTGCAAATTCTGTAACAAAGCCTCCTAGCACACTCGCAAGCCAGAAGTCCACTACTCTCGTGATGGGATTGTCGAGACTCTGCACGGTCTGAATCAGCTTCGGTGTCCATACAATGTTTCTTTTCTTTTTGAATATGTTTCTATCTGTCAACTTTGATAACCAGTCGTAAAGCTCGTTTCCATAGGTTGCAAAAAATATCGCGTGTATATCTGAAGCGATATGCTTTTGTAACCAGTCCTCTGTGCTCAATTTAGGGCTCCGATTTTCTTTCTTGGAAAACTCCCTTAAGTTTGAAGCCATCCACTGGTGAAACTCTTCTCTAGTAGGATGCCAACAGAACATTAGTGCTTAGTTGTTCATAACCGGCAACGGAACCATTTGTTGGTTGTGGTGGGCAGACCCGGGTTTACTATAATCAACCAACAACACCCCTAGCTCACTAGCCCTTTCGGCGACAGATCGCAAAGCAGCCTGAACTCTCACCCGAAGTGATTCTAATGGCTTGGCCAAGGACTCAAGTGTCTTGGACCAGTTTCTGTTGCAATCCTACTTGCGACTTACAGCTCCTCCAGCTGCGAGGTCTCTCTCTCTGTGCGTCGCGCAACCTTCTGCTCACGTCGCGTGATATCCTCGTCTCACAGCTCTTCTAGCCATGAGATATTCCTTTATACGACCGTGCGGTCCTTTTCTACACCGCGCACTTTCTATGACTCGCAATATCTCCAACCTTACCGTGTCATCGTGTGCCATACGACACGCAGCTCCTTCCCAACGCTAAGTCCTCAACCTACGGTATCACGCATCGCAGCTCCTCTGCCGATGCGGTATCACCTCTCTGTGATATCCTACCTCTGTGGTTTAGCGCACTTAGTATTGCTCGTGTCGACGTGCAAAACTTAACATACAAGGCTATTCAATACTGCAACTAGTGACTGTTTCACGCAAAGCATAAATGAACCACATACAACATGCCAAAGACTTCGACTTATGTTACCCTTCAATATTACGGTGGACTGATTAACACATTCATTCATTAAACTGTAAACAAAGTCCATGAAATGATTGAGAAATGCATAAGTAAACATAACACATAAACCAATCTCATAACACTTAATTTTAACGTGGTTCACCTCCAGGATGGAAGTTACGTCCACATAACTGTGTTTTTATTATAGCTCAAAGGAAGGTAAAACACAGTTCTGCTGCACCGCATATGCAGCTCAAGATCTTCTCTCTTAGATCTCTTTTCTTCTCTATATTGCTCTCCTACAATGTACTCTTCCCTCTCTGTCGATCCCTACGGATCGTTACATGCATACTCTATAAGCCAGTTGCTGGTTACAGTAAGATTGCTACCGCTAATAACAGAACCAGAGCTCAACTCTATTACAATACAAGATAACTGTGAGCTAACAGACTCAATGGCTAACTATATGTTATCCGACTAGTTGGATGGCCTAAAATGCCCAAAATGACAACCTTTTACAATACAAAATATATCCCTTTATAGGAAGCCCGAAGGTCTTGCCATTACAACACTGTGGGCCTGTCCCAATAGTAACCCAAACCCTAACTAGTGACAGTCGGCCATATCTGTACTTGAGGTAGCCGCTTTCCGTCACACCACAGCTCTCTGCAGTCTTCCATGCTTCCCAGCACTGATCATGGGTACTGTGCACCGCTTCACTTTTCTGTCCTTCGTCTTCAATGCTTCAGCCCCGTTGCTCCTTCTCCTTTATGAGGGTCGCTGAGCCCTCTTGTCTTCCGCCGCTGCCTTCAATGCAGTGGGTGAGCTCTCTCTTCTCGGCCGCTCAGGTACCGTTGCCTTTCTTGACTTCTCTATCTTAAAATTCATAGTTTCCGGCTCTTCTTTGCAGCTGGAAACGTGCTACGGCATCGTAGCTCTATCTTATCTTCTTTCCGCCAAAACTTATCTCTCCGCTAAACTAGCAGCTTCTTCTGTAGCTGCGGGACCCTGCTCCAACAAATCCTGTGGGATTTCTGAACAACTTATCATAGTGCCTCTACATGCACGAAGAATACCACATTGTTATCCTGTCGGAACTTGCTGTCGGCCTTGTCTTCCCATAGATTCGAGTATATTTCCCCCAAGCATGATATTGGGACATCCATTTGCACATAGTCTGGAGGGTCAGCCTAGACAGTGAAGGAAATCAAAATTAGTAACCAGGAATAGTAGAATTTATGGCCTTTCTTTTGTTGAGCCAGCATAACATCTTCAAATAGTGCGTTTAGCAAGTACCATGACTAGTTGAATTTTTCTCCCCATGCACATAAATATGCAATTTCTATTACTGTTAACGAACACTGTGTTGGTATCACTTTATGAAATATTTTACAGGATAATATTTTTGTAGCAACCCGAACGTTTTTTTCCTGGAAGGGCCCAAGTAAGTATCGTCATCCTATGCACTGAAGGTTGTGCTTTTGCTTAATGGACTTATTATTATGCTTAGCAAGGTAAGGCAGAGGATTTTTTCCTTCACTTGGGAGTCCTGTTATTCTCGCTATTAATTCAGCATTAACTGGGTATGGATGATCCAGCCATAAGTATCCTCTATGAAAGCAGACTAGTAACTGCTTGACATGTGTACTGACCTATATGCTATGCCTGAAATGAGGGATGAAGAGAATATTTGTTAGGCCTGCAGTGACCAGTCCCTCAACCCACTTTTTTGTTTTGATTACCTTGATAGCACATGCAGTGGCCTGGATTATGTCCATGTAGTCTGTTATATGCAACCCCTCTTGTTGCTGAGTGCCGTAGCCGTGGAGCTTCAATATAGCTAATTGGGAAGGATTCCATGCAATAAGGGTATGCCGACATGGATCCGCGGTGCTATCAAAGGGGTCACCTCTTTCGCTGAGAGATCTGCATGCACTGCACGAGGTCTTCTTGGCCGAATGTAACCTGGAAATTTTGGGTCAGTCTATTTTAGTTGTGGCTCTGCTTGCAATATAAATTCTTCATCTTCATCATCATTTCCTTGGTCAGTAGCAAGCGTCTTTCCTCACTCGCCTAGAGTGGTTGGAACCTTACGTTTCCTCTTTCTTGGCAGTGGTCGTGTAGATGACTTACTTGGAATAACTTGTATTCCCTAGATTGGGTTCGACACAGGATGCCAACTAGGGGTTGGAATTGTTTGTGGCTTCCTTGTTCTTGCCATTGCGTCGATATCTGGTGGCTATTGCGGCTGTGCACCTTTGGCTGACTGGGTTTCTACTTCCTCATCAATGAGGCAACCAGAGATGATAGTGGTGTCTAATGCCTCACTCTCACTGGAAATGTTGATTACCATGGGCTTGAGCAGAATAGAAGACAGGTGACAGTATGTAGCTCTGCAATAGCTCGGCTCTTGTGCTCATTATGTGTAACAGAAAACTGTTCGATGGGGAATCAAATATTTATATATTGCACAGTGTCTTTTAATCATCATTTGATAAGAGGTTTAGGTCTAATCACTCTCTTGGGTTTCCTTTTCTAATGCTTTATCCATTAATTTCTACAACTGGCCTTCCGAGCTATACTTGTTAGACCAGTTATGGTAATTAGTGGCAAGATGTTTGATGAGATCTAACCGTACACCACCATACTCCTCATACTGTGTTTATTTAATGTCACGTAGGTGGCCCAGTCATACAAATATTTGGCATGGATTTTCTATTTAATGCTAGCCAACCTGTCATTCTTGCTTTTTCAATCCTTTGGCCCCTACTTGTCTTGCCCCTTGCACACTTTAGGTCACTCGCTTGGGTATATGCGATGACATGGTTACTGGGTGGTTTATTGTTCGTGCTTTATGTTGGTTCTGTCGCAATCCTACAACAAAATAGATTACGTCTTTTGGTCACTCTTTTTTTTTCACACGTGTCGTAGTAAGGTTTCAGGAAACTACCATTCACCAAACTCGCGACATGGGTACCATCGAATTTTCTGGAGTTTTGTTGTGCCTATATCCATAGTTTGTGTGATGGTATATGGCCTTAGCCAAGTTGCCTTTAGTTTGTGTGGGTGTGTGAATACTCTGCTGCCATAGTGTATGATAAGTATTCCTTCTATGGATGGCTTCACCCTGATATATTGATAAGGCCATGTTGGTAGCTATTGTTGATTTGGATTAGTCTGTAATCACAAAGACATATTCATCCCCTCTAAGTCTTCCACCATTCCCTTTTTTTCTATGTCATTGAAAGGGAAGAGGGTCTGGTATTCATGTAGGAGATTTTTTATTTGTACAACTGTTTCATCCTGCGAGTGTTTTTGTATTACTCTACGGTCTTTACTTAGTTCAAATTTTTTTGGCCCGTTGAAGTTAGTCGGGTTATCTTCTATGTCCCTTGGTATATTGTCTTGCTAAGTAGTTGCACTATGTTGGAGAGAATTAGCGTCGTTGATCTTCTCGACTATACCCCCTTTTTCTTTCTTGACTGTATCATGAATTGTAGGGTGTTTGTCAGCATTTAGAACTGTATGCGCAAGCTATTGGGTCCCTTATCACAGGTGTTGGGTGCCATATCCAAAGTGTATATGAAACTCTAATAGGTGGGTAACTCCCTTGACTCAGTCTCTACCCGTCGCACATACCTTGTAACTATTGCACCCCTTCTCATGGAGACTTCATGTAATCTATTTTTCCAATTCTCTAAAGCCTCCCCTGAATCAAATGTACATGAACTCGCGCACTTCCAACTTAGGTTCCCATTTGTTGTTGGACTGATATGATCTTCATGCATAGCTGTAACATTGTATATTTGATCAAGATAATCAACCTACCCCTCATTATAAACAGGTCAACATATCTTTGCCCCTCAAAGGACAAATGGGCGAGACTACTCTCATTTATTCATCTTCAAAGGAGAGGATCCTTTTCTTGAAATTTATAATTGTTTGATTTTCTATAGCCCAATCTATCCATAACAGTGTGGGGTAGGGATTTGTATCATCCACAATGTTGATGACCTCAAAGTCTGCATATGTGAGCAATCCTTCAACATCGACAATGACATTGGTCAATCGTCCAATGGGTAGTACCTTTGCCTGATTGGAAAGACGCAGCTGGATAGGAGACCAGTCCAAGTGCGTCTTGGCCATGCTTTCCCAGGTCTGGTGGGTTAGGATATTGACATCTAACCCCAGATCTAAAATGATATAGTCCATGTCATAAGCACGGATCTGCACATTCATTCTCAATTCGCGTCCAGTCTTACATTTTTGTCATACCTGGTTAACCTTCTTCTCAATTGGTGGCTCTATAGGGATCTCATCTATTATTACTTGTAGCTCTACAATAGCATCTTTATCTTGGATTAGCATCAAACAACTTGATAGAAGAGGTCTCAGCTTACTAACCTCAGCTGAAGCCTTCTTCTGCAATAGGTGTTGGAATCGTTCAAGCATGTCCTTGACTTTAGTTGAAGTTGATGGTACGTCAGGGGTTATGAAGTCTGACTGCACATCCCAAAATATTTCTTTCTATTTCTGGTTGGTCGGTGATTCCTTTTTCTGTGTCACCGGCCTCACTTGTGGCTGCGGTTTTTCTTGCGAGTTATCTTGTTCTACTCCAGTCGTCACACCTTATCTAGTTATAATAGCAATGTTCAAGTCTCACGGTTCAGCCATGATCATCTAAACATTCACATTTGCATTCAAGTTCGGGTTTGGTGGGGGGCTGGGTACAACAACGGTCCTTGCTTGCCACTTTGCGATCAGGTGAGGACATTGTTCAACATTGCGATCTTGTCCCTTACAATATGAACATGTTCTTGCAGGCTCTAACCAATCTCTAGCAAAGTGACCTAGTTGTCCACCATCATAGCAGGTAACTAGACCTCTCCCCCTAGCAAATCCTCCTCTGCCACCTCATCCTCTAAAGTTTCTGCCACCCCTTCACTGCCGGTGTAGTTGCTGCAGTGGGTACTGGTTCTACTGGTAGTTTTGCTAATAGAGGTTTTGTTTTGCATATGGCTGCTTAAGCGCATACAGCTGTTGGTAGTGATTAGCTGGGAACTACGCAGGTTGATACGAGGCTTGCGCTTGTTCAACCTGAGGGAACCCCTCATTTTTCATTAAGTACGTATCAATTGTTTTTTATTTCAAGAGCTGGTATGCTCTACAGTATTTTTCCTCATGTCCTACAGATTTGCAAAATTTACAGAATAATTTTGCAGGTGTACTTACAACTTTTTGCAAATATACACATTCTTGATCACGGTGGCCTCTTGGCTAGCATATATGACACCATGGTAGCCCTTGGCTGTTTAATGGGTTAGGTGCACCAGATGTGACATAATTCATGAAGGTCAGACAATTATCCTTGGTGTGTCCGTCCACTCTACATTTTGTGCACCACAATTCTTGTACTTCTTTTCCCTTCCTGATATCTTGAAGTTGTATCATGAGGTTGGATAGCTACAACTAAATTTGTACCATTCATGCGGCACTGTCACCAATAGGCAAGGCCTCTAGCTTCATCGCTAGTTCCAGTGCTTTTGTCTCTGAATCAATCTTTTGATGCATCAACAGCCCGCGGATGTGTGGTAGCAGAGCAGCAATAAACCACTCCTTATGCTATACATCGGACATTTGTAAGCTTATTTTGTCCATCATTGTCTTGAATCTTTTATCAAAATCCCACACAGTTTTTGCTAGAGCCTATTTAATATCCTTAATCTCACTAACACACTGTGACTCTCACTTGGGTTTTCTGAATTCAGAGATCAATGCAACTCAGATTTCCTCAAGGGTCTTCTGCATTGTTCCAGTAGGTCCGGCACAAAATTTCATGAACCATTCTAGGGCACAACCCCTTAAGGTCATGATCATATGCACCTTCTTGATGTCAGTGCCATGGACCAAACGTACCATCCACACAAATTCACATAGGAACCAATGTTGTTTAGGGTCTTCCATTCCATTTCCATTAAATGTAGGTAACCGGATGTCTGTCATAGCCATTGGGTTGGCGTTCAAGCTCTCTGCAATAGGGTTCAACTAAGTTGCACCTTCTTGCGCACTAGTTTCAGGTCTAATGCTATCTGTATTAGAGGTCCTTTTAGGGGATGAGACTCTAGATCTCATCTCAGGCGATATTGCTGGTGTTATATAATTGTGCTCTAACCCTGAGGTCTCATCAGAGCTATCTGGATATTCAGGTCCTTCCAATATCGGGTTGTAGTCCTCCTCTTTGTCGCAAGACCCTTCGTCTTCACACAACTGAATTCCATGTTTGCTTCATTCTAACAAACTAGGATTCCATCGGCCCCTTTCGGCTTTCCTTCTCTTTCCTGATCTGAATCTTCTCCCACTCCTTAGGACTCCAACCTCGAGTTCAGGTTCTATTCTTCCGGGGAACATCTCCATGAACTCTTCCCCATGTTCCTACCTATTTGTTAGTGACATATCTCCCTCCTATACACATGGCTCAGCTATCCAAGTGCAAAAGACCCTTCTCATAAGCAAGTAATTTTATCCATGTACTTATACTCAATAGTTATCTCCTCTGTGGTCCTTGGAAGAAATTTATTTTAGCTTCACTATATGAAGTTATGGTATCTACTGCAAAATCAATAATATACCCTTGCAATATACTATCAACCCAAAAATCAACAGCTCTAGAGACAAAGTTACTTACACTGGTTATCTCCTGAACCAGTTGGTCGCTCCACTCACTAATCTCCTTTGTCTGGAAGCTGGTCCATCTAGATGACAATCCTACCAACCATTCATGTAGTAAAAGGAGGTACTCAACAAAGAATATATCGTGAATATCAGAGTATATATACTCATCTAACCATCTTTTTGTGTTGAACCGTGTTCCTGCGCTTTCTTCTTGCGCAAACACAATCATTTTAGAATCCATCCAGTCTTCTATCTCTTTCTTTGTTGGGTGCCACAACATCTCCTTGATTTAATCAAGAGGGTCATAGCAATGGAACCATTTGTTGGCCACTTTTCCCCACTCATGTGACCCAGGTTCTGCGCAGACTGACAATCCAACAACTACTCGAGATACTGGCCCGATAGAGCGAGCCCCATCAACAACACCTGCAAAGCAAGCGCAGTCTCACCCGAGATATCTCATAGATGGGTAACCTTTGGAATCATGTTTCCACGATTTTCGGGGAAGTATAATCCCTTAAATCGCATATAAGGAGCTCAACAAAGGCAGCAGGATGGATGGATAGAGGATTCAATTCTGCGCGACTGAGCACAACAGAATGTCATTGTGCATGACCTGACTTTCCTTTCCACCTTGCAGCTAGCGCAACTTGTGCATCACAGCTGATTCACGTCAATTGGCTCTAAGACTTAAGTCGGGAATCGTAATAGGAATTACACATAATGATATATATTTAGTTTCAATTCAGCATGGCATTATGTTCACTCTTCTACCAATTGTAAGAAACTTAACAAAGAATGAAACACATTTAACATTATACATAAAGAAACTAGTAATCCATTACGTAAACATTCACCACATCAACCATTCATTTAGACATAGGAAATAACATGGAAACCGATCTAGGAAAAACCACCAAGGTGCTCTTCATCTGGCATGAGAAAGGATATTGCACCTTGCAGTCTACCAGATGTAGACTGATCTTGAGATATGTCTTTAAGTTCAGACTCATAGTTCTCATGCTCTCTGGTTCGCTCTCTACTCTACTCCTACTCCTAGTGGTCTGCTCACACTGCAGTCAGATTCGCGGCTCAACAGCCCCTCTAATTCTACCATACTCTTCCCGAGTCTACTCCTGCTATAACATTAAAACAAAACCATCATCCCCCTCCATGGATTATCGTTGAATAGAAAAATACTACTAAAATCTGAGTAGGGAGCAATAAAAACCCCACATAGTAACCCTCTAATCTTTGCATCCCTCCTATTTATACTAATTTACATGGCCGCGTAGGGCCAAATGCATCCCAGCAGACTGTTAGCCATCACCATTAGCCACCCCAGTGGTTATAATTGTTGTGATCATGACTTGACATGAGGCACTATCGGCCTGACTTACAAATATCTTCTCATACTTGCGTAGCTGCAAGTTTATGCCATCTTATATGGCCATGATCTGGATTATGCATCTATCTCTTTTCGGTCGTTTTCCCCTTGCGCGCTTCCACGCTTGTCTTTCCTTTGTCGTGGACTTATCTACTCTGCCTTCATGGGCCCTTTTCATCCTTGATGATCTTCCTTTTCTTCTATCACGTGCATGGCGCATTTTCCTTGGTTGCGCACATGAACGTCCTTCTCATGCCGCTTTCCCGGGCTAACATTGAGCTTGGTGTATGTTTCTTCGGATGGCGCAAGCCTGGGCATGGAAAGGGGTGATGTCCATCTGTCTTTCATTTTCCACCTTAAGTTGAGTTTCAAGATATCTATTTTGTGTCACCAAATCCTCTACCTGGGTTTTCAGTTCCTCCATTTTTTGACATGTTGCATGCTCTCTTGATTCTAGCTCCAAGATCTTAGCTTCATAATCTTTCTTTTTTCCTTCCAAAATCATAACTTGTACTTATAAGGCATCTTTCTCTATTTCCAGAGCTTGGAACTCCATGTAGAGTCTCTCTTTTTCTAATAGGGTGGCCTCATGTTTTCGTTTCAACTCTATGCCTTCTCATCTTTCCCTAACTAAAGTATCTTTCAATTTGAACATCTTTTCTTTATGATGTTCGACATCCTCTATCAGCCTATCAACATTGTCAGTGTTGGCTTGCGTGACTTCTATACTTCAAAGGATAATAATTTAGGGTCTTGATTAGTGCATTCCACAACGGTCTTTTATGTCACTGTTACTATATCATCCTGGGTTCCCAACTTTAATCGTTTCTCTGATATTCTAACGATGTTTTTCTTTGCCTTATCAAAAAATATGGTTTCTAAGCATGCTACTGTGTGATGCTTAGATGGGGTTAAAGGAATGAGTCCAATATATGCAAGAGGAATGTGGCCACCTATAATCGTGCCACTTGATGAAGCAGGAGGGTCTATTGGGTCCTTCTAAACTGCTTCTAGGTCCATGTCCTCCCTAAGCTTGTCTTCCTCTTCCTTCTTCCTTTGTTCTTCGGGTGCTTGCTCAGCTTCCTCTTGTTTTTTCCTTTTTTCCTCTTCCTTGAGCCTATTTTCTTCTTCTTGTTATCTCTGAGCATCCTCTGCTTGTTTCCTTTAAGCTTCTTCTTTCTTCTTTTCTGATTACTTCTCTGTAGTGATGTTGTTATATTTACACCCGCTTGTGTTGCCTTTGCTCTTGAAAATTTTACTCAACATGGTCATATTTCTGGTGTTTCTATACACCTCTTCATCCTCATCAAAGTGGTGTGAGTATTCATAGCATACTCCAACATTCCTACAATGATGTGCAACTTTTCCCTCCACGCTATTTCTATGGAAGCTCTTCTCGCAAAAGCGGAATTTTTCTAAATCTTTTACAAATTTGAAGGTGCTTTTGACCTTAGTAACTTTGTAACCTCCTATGCAAAAGGAAAGTGGTGGGAATGCTTCCTTTTTCATGTCAAAAAGGAAGTTACCTACTCCATCTATGAATAATTGGTTGCTTCCTTATGGACTACATAGTCCGTGGAAAATATGGGTAGCACTGACAAGGATCTAGAGCCTCCATACATTCTCAGGTAAGTTCATTCCTGAGAGAAATAATAATCCCCATATTCGCATATGACTTCCATGGCATTTGCCAACAAACAGTTGGGCCCCTTGAGAAAGATGAGCTCATACAGAGGCATTAGAAACTCCTCACATATCAGCTTGTAGAAACTTGAATTCTTGTGTGCCCAAAGAACTTGATAAGCATCATAAATAGGGGTTTTGGTGTGCTCCCAAGTGCAACTTAGCTTGGGGAATGGGTGTATGCACAAGATGCATTCAATTAGGTAAGAGGCCATGTAGAATTCTGACCTCCTCTAAGTTATCCCACCCTATGTAGCAGCTACACATGATGATAGGCTACTGGATATGATATCATCCCAATTGAAAATTGTGTCTTCAAAGGCCACATAGTATATTAATGGGATCCAACTTAACTTATACAGTCTCCCATTTGTGCAGCCAAAAATCCTATTCACAATTAAGGTTATGACTTTGTAAGGAGGGAGTAGGATTGCAGTCTCGTTTTTTCCAGTTTCCTTCTAGCGCAGTTGTCTTCCTGCTATCATCATCCTTTTAGTGCATTCAAAAATATCTAAATCCTCTTTTCTAACCCACTCATCTGTCATCATAACTTGGGGGATTCGTAGTTTGCAGGCCATGGCTATGTAGGCAAGAGTGAAAGAAGCAAAATCTTCCCCCTCTATGTTTGAAGTAATCATCGTAGAAGCGTTCATCTACGGTAGAATCCATTTGATGACTTTAGCACATGGGAATAGTCCAGGGCGCGTGGTTGCCTTAGTAATGCCTTATTTTTCTTATATTTTCATGGAAGGACATATCTTCCAGGACCGCATGAGGGACATTTTTGTCTCTGGTCATCTGATATATTTCTCCCCATTTAAACTCTTGATCAGATACAATGATGGCTTTAGTGTCCTCGAATGTGATCTCAGTTCTGTAGATAATTTCCACATTTGAATTGGCCTCCGTGGCCTTAGCCTTCTTCTTTTTTCTCTTCTTAGGCACGGTGTGAGGTGAGAATCAAAAATATGGTATGATCATAGTACAACATGTCTTAGCATACTATGGTTATCCTCAGTGATTAAAAGCAACATGCATTTGCATCAAACATGAAATAACCGAAATGAAAGGAAAAGTTATAAAGTATATGAATCATTGTTCTTTTAAAAAATGAGATTTGTAGTCAGTGTTTAATATTATAGAAGAAAACAGAACTACATTTACCACTTCATTATTGGCTACTCAGAAATAATCTTGTGAGGTGGAGAGAGATTACTTCCCCATAGGTTTCCCAGTTACTTTATACTTGCAACAAGGGTGTTTGTTTGGAAAACTTAAACGAAAACTTATCAATGTATGTGTATATATCATTTTGTGAGTTATACCTCTGTTGTTATATATTCATTTTCATGTTCCTAAACAAGTCAACACACTGAAGGCTGCTCATTTCATCACGGGTTCTTCAAAGCATAAATGTTAACTTCTTTTGTTCTAGTCTACAGAGTTTACAAGTTTTATTTCCACCCTTTTATTTATTTAGCTTTACATCATTGAAACGTCTAGACTTCTTCCCACTAATATCCCCAACGTTAAAAGCATAATCAAATGAAAACACAGCAAAGGATCAATAAATCTTAAACTAAGTACACTTTGGGGAATCGTAAAGCCTGGGTTCGCATCTAAGACCCGTGAAAACCTCTTACATGGTAGTGTCGGCCCTATGGAGTTATGTAAGGAAAGAATCCTTCCATACACAATCTGAAAAGAAACCCTAGGCCGCAACAATGATCAGGATATGAATCCGCAAAGGGTTTCCCCTTCTTTGTAAACTCATCCCACGATATTCCTAAACAAAACAAAATGCAAGTCATAGAGAAGTTAGCCCAAAGTGACCTAAATGCAAAAATATTGAGGCTCAACATACAAATCCCACTGGCTCGGACAATAAAACTAAACGATGTGACAAATGCTGAGACAAAACCCATGATGGTCGGGCTAATAAGTTGGAAGAGTGTTTGGCTCGGATATAAAAGCAGTTGTGAGGTCAAGAATTTCCTTGAAACTAGACTTAGGATGACTTTGATTGTCTGGATATTGTAACTGAAAAACCTACGGGTTGTGGATGTGCTTTCACTAGAGATAGAAAAAAGAAAACTGTGGTGACTTTTAAAACCCTAACCTCCATTAATATATAGACCTTTTAAAGATTCTAGAAGAACACAGAACAAAAGGATGGGTTCATGTTCGTACCTATGAGTTATCAATACAGGTACGATGCTTGGCGTAGCGATGCAAAAGCTCTAGATTTTCGGAGATGGTTGGAAGTGTCCAAAATGGGTTTTGCAGTAACAATCTGTAACCAACTAACTGTGTTTATATAAAAAAATTTCCAAAACTGCAATTAATGCGGTGGTTGGTAGTAATAAATGTGGCGGGTTAAAAATGATGTTTTGGCGCCCATTTAAAAACTTTTCGAATAACGCCGAAGGCTTATCGGCAACCTTTTCCAAACTCTTCGATGTATCGTTGGTGAAAACCAAGTTTTCACGATAGTGTCGGCTATAAAACTTGAGTTTAGTCGACAGTATTGGCGAAAGCTCATCAAAGTCATCTGATACATAAAGCGTCGACAAACTTGTAGAAAATGCCCGATGCGTAAACCATCAGAAAACTTGTAAAAAAATCTTCGATGTGTCGGCGATGAAAAATGAGTTTTCGCTATAGCATCGGCTTCAAAAACTAAGTTTTGCCGATAGTGCCAGCTAAAAACATCGGGTTTCACCGATAGTGTCGGTTGCAAAAGCTGATTTTTGTTAATAGAGTCGACAAAAAATCAACAACAACTTCTGATGAAAACATTGATGAAACTCGGAGAATTCTTTTGGTACAAAGCATCGGTGGTGAAACCTAAGTTTTTTGCGATAATGTCAGGAAGAAAAGGTGAGTTTTGTTGATAGTGTCGACTGAACTCAACGAGAACTTCTGATGTAACTCATCAGCAAAACTCAAGAAATTCTTCTCATAAGACTTTCTACTTGGTCAAAAACTTAAAAAACTCGGCCAACAAAACAACCTAAAAAAGAATCAGAAGAAACTCATCAGTGAGTTGCGACCGTGTCGGTAGAACTCGCTGAGTTCATCTGATACATCGGCTAAACTGACCGAGTTGATCCGATCCATCGACAAGACTGGAGGAGTTGACCCGATGCGTTAGACAAACTTGCTGAGATCCTCTGATATGTCAGTGAAACTCATTGAGTTCTTCCGACATGTCGGAAGAAAAACCTGTGTTTTCAACTTATCCAAATGATTTTCTTGCTCAATTCAAAGAAAAACTAAGTGTTGGAATGAAATCCTCAAGAAGTAAAACTTGTCTAAGGAAGGTCAAAAATGTAAGGAGGGGACCTAAAATGTAAAAAAAAATTGGGGAAGTAGTTGTAGCAACAACAGGAACAACAAGCGGGGCCCTTATATATCTATGCATAACCACCCAGGGATTTGAACCTGACATCTTCAGCTTACAACTCACGACTCTCAACCACATGAGCTAACCCATTGGGCTATTTATGTTTGGATATGTTTCAAATTTTTTAGTAATAAATTGAAATCAAATATATGCATGCTTTGGATTTTTCATTGTTTTAACAATAATGGTAAAAGGAACTTGAAGAACCAACCAATTTAGTCATAGACTATGCTCTAATAGTCATGAGAAACTGAAATCCACAGTTAACAACCAATTTATAAACTTTGTTAAAAAATAATACAACTAAACGTCCAATTAACAAGCATTTTTATTTAGTTTTATTTGTACTCAGCAAGGGTGCTTTTTTTTATTTGTAATCCTTTAGCCATAGGACAAAACTGCCTAAAATGTCAATGAATTACATATTAAAGGGTTTGTTCACATGCTTTCCATTTTAAACTTGTCTTAGCATGTTTTAAATGCAATTGATAAAAAAACTGCAAGGCTATTTGTTGTTGTGCATGTATACATTGTTTATAGGATTCCCCTAATTATTTCCCCTTCCAAAACATACTTCCCTTGTTTTTATTATTTTCTTGCCTAATAAGTGTTCAACATTACTCCTTACAACTATCGAGCTCATAAATGCAAGTCTACTCATCATCTTTAATATTGGCCTTGTAGGGTTATTCTACTACCAAAGTGTCTTCATGTGTTTGCATTACCATGTAGAGCTGATTATGAATCATATGATAGAAAAATAAAGTAAAAAGATTTTTGGTAGATTGTTTGGGCAATCTTGTTATGAGGTATATAAGAGAACCTAATTTTTTTCCATCCATGTTGCTACACTCACCCTTGAGTGGAAATGTGTTGCCTTGGGAATTGAAAAGTTCTACTATGGTGAATGAAAGGTAGGGGAAACTGCTATGATTATGCCTTATCTATGTAAAAGATTTCTTACATCAGTTTGAAAGTGTTGGACACCACAAATAGATCAGAGAAATGTAACCAAGGTGCAGTATCCAGTTTCTTGCTACAAAGTAATAGTTTGACAATGCTTTGGAGTGTGATATTCTTTTAGGGTGATCTTGACATTAAGTAGCGGTAAAATATATTACTTTTATTTTCCAAGGCTTGGGGAATATCTAAAAGAACTAATACTTTTAGCACATTGTAGCAAAATAAAATTGCTTATCAATTTTATAAACCAATTCTTATATTCGAATTGGGTAGGAATTTTTAATTAGACTCATCTCAAGTATCATTCATTGTGGATGAAGTTTTACTTAATCAAATAATTTTACTTCTTGTTTAATTTTTGTGTTCATTTGCACTTTTGAGGCAATTACTAATATATATAGTCAAGATATCAACAATAATATTAGAAACAAATATGTTTCATAATAAGAAAAACATATATTATTATCCATTAAAAAAAATCAATGTATAAATACTTATCATCCATAAAAGAAATCGATATATTAAGTGTTTAAGTGGAAACTTTAAATTGTGTATCGATTTAAAATATATGAAATGTTTCAATCAAATTTTTAAAATGTGGATCGATTTATTCTTGTTATCTATTTAAAAAAAAATCAATATATTAAGTGTTTCACTGAAAACTTTAAATTGTGTATATAGATTGTTTCATTCAAAACTTTAAATTGTGTGTAGAGTGTTTCTTCAAAAAACTTCGAATTGTATCGATTTAAAATGCCCATCATAAAGAGCTCCCAGCGAGGATTGAACTCGCGACCTTTCGCTTACGAAGCGAACGCAATACCACTATGCTATGGAAGCGAGACGATTAGGTTTACAATAATGATCTTGAAATTTAAGAATTACAATAACAGAAAAAACACAACCATTACATCAGTTCTATACCCAGTAAACACTGTAAAACGTATTAATTGGGATACGATTTTGGTATGAAGTGATATTTCACTCCAACGCCATAATTATCAATAATAATAACAACATAATTAAATTTACAACTTACAGCTTTGATGTCAAGTTTTTTTGTTTATGGGATGAGATTCTTAACCTATCACGATTATATCGATTGCTTTAGTTTATATAGATGCATAAGCCTACCTTATATACTTTGAGAAACCACATCATATCTATTTAGTTCAAAACAAAATTATGATTTTTATTTTTTATTATTATGATTTTTAATTTAAATTATATAAGAGAAGAGAAACGGATTAGCATTTCATAATTTCCCTTAATTTTGATGAGTCAAAATATTATTATTAACATATTTTTAGACTTTCTCATCATAAATATTAAAAAGGAAAAAAGATTTTTATAAAATTATTAATACAATTTTTTTTTATTAAACATTGCTTTTTATAGGAAAAAAAATATAATTAATAATAAATGTAAGTTAAAACAAGTGGAATAAGCAACAAAGTTGCTTAATACCTGCCTCCTAAGAAGAGATTGAAAATATATAGCAATAGGATAATTTTGCTATAAAAATATATGATAAAACAAATATAATTATAATTTGAAAGAAATTAAAACAAAAATGAATTAAAAAATGTCCATTTAAATACGATATAGGTTATTGCAATGTAGCATAAAACAAGCATATTCAAGCTTCCTTACATACTTCTAGTAATATTCTTGACTTATGTTATAAAAATATGCAAGTTTCTTTATAGACTAGCATAAATAGGAAATGAGAAATAATAGCTTATAAGACTATAAATTAGTATCAATGTTGTGAGAATAGTTTATTTTTATGAGACTTAAATTTTGTAATACATTTTTTAATTAAAAAACTTTATTGGAAAATGGTTTACCAAATGAGTTTTAAGATATAAAAAAATTAATTAGCAAAATTCTTTATTATGATTATTATAAATAAAAGTGATAAAGTATAAACATTTATGCATGACTTCAATTTAAAACATTTTTTTCTTCAAAATAAAATCAATCTTTTTTCTTCAAAATAAAACCAACAACACATAATTAAATATAACAAGATTCCACTTCAATGCAATATATAAACTTTCTAAGCAAATTAATAATGGTTAAGCCTTTGTTGACATTCCAACAATGAAAGAATGATATTATAAATTCAAAAGTAACCAATAATAAAATTAAGTTTTTTATGGAAGATAATCTAGTGTAATTATTTTTAATAGAAAATCCATATTAATCAATAATAAAAAACAACATTTTATTAAAAAATATGGTTCAATTATATACTCAATAATAATAAAAAGGAACTATATGGTAAATTAAAACATATATATAATTATTAATTCAATTTTTTATTAAATATAAAATGGCCTAGTTATTCATAATTTAAAAAATGTAACACTAAAATTTTATTTAGCATTAACAATGATTTAGGTTTTTTTTTTTACATTATAATACTAGAAGTGTGTAATAGTGTTGAAAAGCTTATTTAACATTAACAATGATTTAAGTCGTTTTTTACAGTATAATTGAAGTGTCATGTTGTAAATAAGAAAATCACCAACAATAAAAACCAAATCTTATAAAGGAGATAACATAATCCATTGCAGAGGAATTTCTGTCGCACTAATTCTGCTCTGCTCACCGGTCGACAATGATGCTTGGCTTTCCGTTCCTTTCCTTTGCATTGTACGCAAAACTGTGATAAGATTTAGTTTCGTCGCAATGCGGACCTAACAACCACTACTTCCCAAAGCATTGTGGACTTTGTGGTTACAGTAAGTTGATGTGCAATCTGCGTTTGTCCTGGTGTTCCTACGTCTTGTTCTTGTGCACAATTGTCCTATGCCATTCATATCGAGGCCAGGCAAGCGGATTCAGCCGCAGTTTACAAGTTGGATCTTTGTCTTCTTTGGTGTTCTGTCAAATTGATATTTATTAATATAGTCCTGAATATCTTGAATCCTGAATGCTGACCATTTCTTTGCCCTCAAGACTGGCTATGTCTAGCCACACGGAGCATTGGTGCCTCCAAGTTATATAGAGTGCGGAACAAGATCGAAACTCCTGGGTTATGGCTTTGGGGATTTTTTTCGGTAAGAGTGGCTACAGGAATGAGCTGAGATTCGAATTTGGACTAGTTGTGCTAAATTACCATATGTCTACAGCTAAACCAGAGCCAAGCCAAAAGATTCAATGCACAGTTACAGAGTGATATAAACATGAAAGAAGAATTAAATATAGCAGAGCCAAACCAAAAGATTTAATGCACAGTTACAGACTGATATAAACATGAAAGAAGAGTTAAATATAGCTGAGCCAAACCAAAAGATTCAATGCACAGTGACAGACTGCATGAAAGAAGAGTTAAATATAGCTGAGCCAAACCAAAAGATTCAATGCACAGTTACAGACTGATACAAACATGAAAGAAGAGTTAAATATAGGATGCGCCAGTGCTGCATGGCATACCTCAATAGCGTCCGTTGATGATGAGGATGATTCCGGATGATCATTAATAAAAACTGGAGATTTTTTTATAGTCTTCTGTGCAGGAGATGGCTGATACAGAACAATCGCCGACTGATCAATAGCGCTACAGCTAAAGCGGCTTAAAGAATTACTAGTCCTGCGGTGTGTGGATCTTCTAGACTTCTGTTCGATTCCTTTCGGAGTCTGTTCGATTGATCTAGTGCTCTGATCCGCGTTACTTCGTCGACGTTCGGTGCTTTTCCTGGGGTGTTCTCTTCGACCACCTCGTCTCATGGCCCGAGGTCTGAAAAAAACCAGAATAGCTGGCAAATGGATATAATTTTTATTTTTTTATTTTTATTATTATGACGTCATATTGCCACATATCAACTCAAATCTAGATACCAAATTCCAAAGCTTACATCATCTTCTATCCACCAATCAGCTGTTTACAAAATAGGTTTTTTAACAAAATTAAAAAAATATTTTACAAATCCCTAAGTTATACTTTACAAAACAGA
The DNA here is from genome assembly GCA_001517045.1 of Pseudotsuga menziesii. Classification (NCBI taxonomy): domain Eukaryota; kingdom Viridiplantae; phylum Streptophyta; class Pinopsida; order Pinales; family Pinaceae; genus Pseudotsuga; species Pseudotsuga menziesii. The sequence continues at coordinate 30,628 of LPNX010467986.1, read as the reverse complement.
TTTTAATTTTTTAAACCTGCATCAAAATAGAGCAACTAATACCAAAGTCAACCAAAGTCAAAAGGAAATCGATTACAATATACCTACTGAGGCAGGTATAATAATTAGGTTTAAAGGTGTATATATCTTAGAATTTTGGGCGGGTTACCATTTATGTTTTTCATCTATGATTGAGAATGAGACAAGTGTACTGTCCTCTATGGGCGTCTTTCAAAATTCATAATTAACAATTATAAAACTAGCAATTGCTCCAGGAAGGTGCATAATATGCCAATAAGTTGGAGGGTCGGAAGGTAAAGAAGGCTGGAAAATAGAATTAAACCCCAAGTTGGGGTAGACCTAGAGTTATACCCTGAGGAAATTAGCTAAAAGTATTTGCGGTGAGAGGAATGAAGATCCAACTATAAGAAGCCCTTTTAATACAACACAAATAGTTATATCAATTATCATACCACAAATAAGAACATCAAAAACAAATCCATTGTACCATTTCATAATCAAATTCTTTGAAAATGTTGATGTAATTGTAACTTCGGAATGTATTCACTTGGATTTCTTATGTATTGTACCCTAATGTTTATTCCGGGAAATGTTTGTAATGTAATTGAGTCATGTCATGCCCTGATGTTTCGATCAGGAGTTTCTCTAATGTAAACAAGGCATGTCAAGTCAATGTGGGTAACCCTCCTATTGTTCAAGGGTTAAAGTCCCCGCAGTTTCGAGGCCCTAGGGTTGTTAGACTCACCTAGCGAAGTCGGCCCTAGTGAGTCATTGCCAAGTCAGGAATTGGTATAAATAGAGAGTGAGTCTCTCTATTTAACACACACTCACTCACACTCAGTTGTAGCGCATATCTGAGGGAGAAGAAGTTGTTGGGGCTAGAAAGAAAGAGGCTACCGCTGTCGGGAGATCATCTTATTGTTTTGGGGTTTTACTTTTGGTGTTGATTCTATCTCTGAGGAGGTTGTGGGGTTTTCTCAATTTATGGTTTCTCCGGGGAAAAACACTGTGTTCATTGTCTCTTGTGTTTGATTGTTGTGCTTGTTATTCTCTCAGTTAAAGATCCTAATATAATGCTAGCTTAAATGTTAAAATCTAACATGGTATCAGAGCTAACCTAAGAAGAAGACACTGTGCAGCTGTGGGAACTAGGGATTCCTACTTTTTGGATTGCTCTCCATGGATTTTCAGCAAAAGAAGGTTGGGATAACTCTCCTCCCTAGGGCGCATCTTTCTGTCGAAACAGAATCTGATTCTGAGCGTTTTCAGTTTTGGACCTGACACTGCTGCTGGAAATTAGGGCTTTCCACAAAAGTGGAATTTTTGAGTGAGCCCAGGCCTGGATTGATCTCCTCCTCAAAATTGAAGTTTAGAGATCAAGATCAAAGCATTTGGTTAGACAAAACTCCAGGAAAGTCAAACCCTAATCTGCTGCCGAACTAGCACTACAGAAATTCAGCTCCAAATCCAGATCCGACATCTTGACCTGGTAAGATCTAAATCTTTTGTATTTCCATTTGAGGTTCTCAGTTAAGATGTCTCATCATACCAAGCTTGATGAAAAGCTTGAGGGAGCTAATAACTTCTGAGCCTGGAAGTATAGGATCTCCCTGGTCTTGGAAGTAAATGAGTTGGACTCCTACATCAATGAGGAGGTTCCATTTCCAGAGGAAGATGAGTCTAAGGCCTTACATAAGAAGAAGTTGGTTATGGCAAAAAGGATTATTGCTGATTCTATCAAGGATCACCTCATACCACATGTGTCTTCCCTCAAGACACCTAAAGCTATGTTTGATTCCCTAACCAAACTGTTTGAAGGGAAGAACATATACTGAAAGATGACTCTAAGGAACCAATTAAAGAATGTAAAGATCCAGAATGAGGAGACCATCCAGTCATACTTCACAAGGGTCTCCCAAATCAAAGAACAATTTGAAGCAGTAGATGAAGAAGTGGAGAATGCAGAAATTGTAATGACAACCTTGAATGGTCTCCCTAGGTCATGGGATTCTTTCATCTAAGGAATTGTTGGGGTTCGACCTTGAAGGTCCTTAATTTTGGCAACTCCATGGTTTTGGTGCGAAGCTTGTAAGCGGAGTTGCGGTCCAAAATAGTCTTAGGGGTTTCGGGGTTGGGTCGAAGCCCCTCTTTTTCTAATTAACCCATGGTTTAAACTCATGGTTTTTAAGCCCATGGTTTAAGCCCATGGTATTGTAATAGTGCACTTGTATAAATATGCACTAATGTAGAAGAAGAAGAGGCTTTTTGGTGTTATGATGTTATGATAATACGACGAAGCTAAGATCTATTTGTAGGGTTTAAGGTTAAGTCCCAACTGAGTGCGCAGAGGGTTTTTTGGGTTTAAGATTAAGTCCCAGCTGAATGCGTGGACGACCTCTGCAGCTGAGTGCGCAGAGGGTTTAAGAAGGAATGTTTTGCAGCTAAGTGCACAGTTTTGGGTTGTTGAGAAGATCTGCAACTGAGTGCGCAGATCAGAACTGTGTTTTTGTAAAGAGTTGAATATAAACGCAGTTCTGTAGAAGTAGCCTCTACACTGGGGGTGAAACACATATATCTTGTGTTGTGGTGGTTCTTGTTATGTTGTTCCTATTATTTTTATGCATTTGATAAGTAGGTGAATGATAAAGTAAAATAAATTGTTAAGTATTAACTTCACTGTGAATTCCCAGTTAAGGGTTAAGCAAGTAACTGTCTTTTTATCTAAACTGTGAAGCTATTTAAGTGAATGGCGAAGCTCTGTATTGCATAATTATTCTTTGTTAAGGCCAAAGGTACAGTAATATCCCTCTTTTGCCTACAGAAACCTGATTCTATGGCACCCCATAGTTGTTTCGGGTGAGACTGCAACCTGTTCGCAGTTTGTTTCCAAAAGGGCCAACACTGTGGGTCTCTTTATTGGTGTGAAGATAAAAGGATAAGAAACCAGGTCTGCCCTACACCCAACAAATTGGTTCCATTTCCGATTGAACCAGTATCTGATTTAAGAGGGATCTACGTCGTACCTCGAGGGATATGTTTTGGAGGCCCTCAGTAAAGGAAATCGGTGACTGGATTGAAGATACTTATCTGAGATTTGTTGAACAAGAAAATAAGGATCCTCGTCATAGCTCTGATGACTTATTGTAAAGGTACGTTTTTATTGATATTTATGAAATTTTCTTTGGTAGTATCCACATAGAATTGCACCAATGGTTATCCAGGTTGACAGAAAGAAAGACAAACTTCCAAGAAGATCAGTCTCTTGCCTGGACCCCAGAAATAATTAAGCTGTTGAAAAGAGTGAACAACGTGGTATCTAGAGCTGTTGACTTCTGGACAACGTGAACCCTTGAAGCATTTGTGACGGAGTTCGCCATCGACACACATACTTCTTTCAGCGAAGCAGAAAGACAATTTTTCAAAGGACCAAGGGGTAAGTACCTGAATTCATTAAGCCTGAAAATTAAAATGCTTTTGGCTGAGAAAGGCATATTGCTTATCGAATTAGATTGCTATATTTATTGCTACTAACATATGTTTGAAAGCGAAAGTGACTTCGAAGAGCAAAGTGGTTTGCTTCACAACGGTAAAAGATACAAGAGAAATTTTGGATCCTTTACCCTAGGCTAGAATACCGATTATACATCAATAAGTTCAGAAGAGTCTGAATCTGAAGAAACCCCTTTTGTTAGAAACCCTCCTGTAACTCCGCAGCAAAGACCTGTTATCCCTGAGAGCCCGTCGTAGTCTGAAAGTAACCCTAACCCTAGTAGTCCTATCGCAGGTCAGTCTAACTCAATAAGTTCCCCTCCCCCTATTATCAGTCCCCTTCCTACCCCCCCCCTCGATCCAATATGGCCCATGTGAATGATGATATCAAACTCCCAGTCTTTAGAGGAACTGGATCAGAGGATCCAGAGCAGTTTTGGTTCTTATGTCAAGCTGTTTGGACTGCTAAGAATATTATGGATCAAAATACAAGAACATCGCAGCTGGTCACCTCTTTCAGAGACCGAGCTTTGACCTGGTTTATGAAGTTTTCTAGTACTCAGAACTATGTCCTGGCTCATATTAAAAAAGCAATGATCAAAGAATTCAAGAAGCCTAAATCAAAGTCACAATCTATAATTGAACTAAAATAAATTCAGCAGAAGCGAGGTGAATCAGTTTGGCACTTTGATCAAAGGTTCAAGGTTCTGTTGGACCAAGTTAGTTTCATTATTGGACCAGAACAACATAAAGAATGGTTCATCGCAGCACTATTGCCTCATATCAGGACTCCACTTATGCAACAGAAGGTTTTTGATCAGCAAGAGGCATTGGAAATTGCTATGAAACTTGAAACAACTCCTATCAGAGATAACTCTGGAATAGCTCAGATACAGGCACAGTTAGGAGAAATGGCTTTGGAGCTTTGCGACATGAAAAAAGGGAAATTTACTCGCGAAGAGGTTTTGTGTACACAATGTAAGATAGAAGGTCATGACAAAGAACAGTGTCCTGCACTAAGAAATTATCCGAATATTGGTGCACCAAACCCGTTTAACTCTAATGTCCTATATTGTGAGATTTGTAGAACAACTGGTCAGCATCGACCTGAAGATTGCTATCTACTGCAGAGATATGTTCAAGTACCTAGGAATCCCTACTACAAGTTCTGTAAGTTTTGGACACAACGAAGATGAATGTCGCAGCTTTGACCTCATGAGAGAGCGAACCTATGATGCTTATAGGGTACAACCCGATGCAAAAGGCAATGATGGATATGGTTACCATGGTAGTACATCAGGTCGAGGTAATTTCAGAGGTCACGGTCGTGGTGGTATGCCTGGAAGAAGTCAAGGCCAGGTTATTTTCTATAACTGTAATCAGGCAGGACATGTATCTAGAGATTGTCAGAACCCAACTACGACATGTCGATATTGCAGAGAAGTCGATCATGTTATTGAGAAATGTCCACAGTTTATAGCCAAGATACAAGAAATAAATGGTGCTCCTACTCAGAATGTTCAAATGATTGCTATATAGAAAAAACTTGTCCCAGCCCTTAACGTTGTTACAAGGAGTGGAGCTATGACGCAAGTGCAGAATAAGGGGAAATAGCCTGACGAGGCTTGGGTCCGCAAGACCCTAGAGAAAATTCTAGCCTTTGATGTTGGAAGAGAAAAAGGAACATTTTATGGAAGCTAGAAAAGACGTTGCTGATCCGAGAACATCAGTAGCAACTACGCAACAACATCAACAATAGTTGCAGGTTCACGAAGCCTCGCCGGATCAAGTAAGTACACTAACATCATTTTTACAGAGCTGTATGAAGCTATTAAGAAATCAGAATGCTTTGAATGAGTTACAGAAAGTTATCGCGTCTTGCGAACCTCAGCGAATCTCTGATAGAGGAAAAACTGTTAATAGAGTTAGAAGGACCGGAAGAGAAATGAGATTGCATGCTCAGATAGGAGATTATGATATGAATGACATCATTTTAGACCTGGGATCATAAGTGAATGTCCTAAATAAGCAGAGCATGAGGCTCATATTGCGGAGCTTCAACTTCGCATCATTCCTGAGAGTCCACCAGAGGTCAGGGAACAACACCGCAAAGATATTCAGGCCTTAGCAACAAAGATCTCAGATCTTGTAAGTAGTGCCTCAAAGCTCCTAGACGAAAGTGTCGAGGCCTGGGAAAACTTGCAGGACAACCCAGAAGTGGAAAAGATGCAAGAAACCATCAAGCAGCAACAAACAGAGCTCGATGCAGTGAAAGCAGAAATCAAGACATTGCCTCCTACGCAGAAGATGCTTAAGGTGAAGCATATCAATGAGCTCCAGCAAGAAATCCAGGCGTGCAAAAGGAAAGAAACACTGTTAGTGAACTCTGTGCAGCCCCTCATTAACGAGGCTTCGGAGTTGAGCACTGCTGCGGACAACCAGCTCAAAGTCTTGAAGGAGTATGATGCATTTGAACAGGAGAAGGCCAGCGAAGCATATACATCAACATTGTAGGAGATAGTGGAGAAGGAGCAAGCAGCCGAATATATCATGTGCAGCATCAACAACCAATTTGCTATCTTCGCCAACAAGATTCTCCCACTAGAAAAGTAGCAGAGTGTCCTGGGATGGGACACTGGTGAGTCTTAGGGGCCTGTTAGGGTTCGACCTTGAAGGTCCTTAATTTTGGAAACTCCGCGGTTTTGGTGCGAAGCTTGTAAGCGGAGTTGCAGTCCAAAATAGTCTTAGGGGTTTCGGGGTTGGGTCAAAGCCCCTGTTTTTGTAATTAACCCATGGTTTAAACTCATGGTTTTTAAGCCCATGGTTTAAGCCCATGGTATTGTAATAGTGCACTTGTATAAATAGGCACTTATGTAGAAGAAGAAGAGGCTTTTTGGTGTTATGATGTTATGATAATACGACGAAGCTAAGATCTATTTGTAGGGTTTAAGGTTAAGTCCCAGCTGAGTGCATGGATGACCTCTGCAACTGAGTGCGCAGAGGGTTTTTTGGGTTTAAGATTAAGTCCTAGTTGAGTGTGTGGATGACCTCTGCAGCTAAGTGCGCAGAGGGTTTAAGAAGGAAGGTTGTGCAGCTAAGTGCGTAGTTTTGGGTTGTTGAGAAGATCTGTAGCTGAGTGCACAGATCAGAACTGTGTGTTTGTAAAGAGTTGAATATAAACACAGTTCTGTGGATGTAGCCCCTACACTGGGGGGAACCACGTATATCTTATGTTGTGGTGGTTCTTGTTATGTTGTTCCTATTATTTTTATGCATTTGATAAGTAGGTGAATGATAAAGTAAAATAAACTGTTAAGTATTAACTTCGCTGTGAATTCCCAGTTAAGGGTTAAGCAAGTAACTGTCTTTTTATCTAAGCTGCGAAGCTATTTAAGTGAATGTTGAAGCTCTCTATTGCATAGTTATTCTTTGTTAAGGCCAAAGGTACAGTAATATCCCTCTTTTGCCTGTAGAAACTTGATTCTGCGGCACCCCATAGCTGTTTCAGGTGAGACTGCAACCCATTCGTAGGTTGTTGCCGAAAGGGCCAACACTGTGGGTCTCTTTGTTGGTGCGAAGGTAAAAGGATAATAACCTGGGTCTGCCCTAAGCCCAATAAGAATCTGTGCTAGGAAGAAGCTAATCAAGTTCAGTAGACTATGGGAAGAATGTTCACAAGAAGAAGCTTGAATAGCAACTCAAGAAGAAAAGATGGGAAGTGAATATCAAGCTCTCACAGTACACTCCAAGAAAAGCAGAAGGGAAAATCATCATCACCAAGGTAAGCATTCTCATCAAAAAGATAATTTTGTAAAAAGGGATCCATCCAAACTCAGATGTTATACATCTGATGAAAGAGGACACTTTGCTAGAAATTGTCCCATGAATAAGATCAGATCCAAGAAGAAGAAGAACTCCAAAAGAAGACATCATGCTCACACTGCTAAGGATGATGATCGTCCTAGGAAGAAAGTAAAACAAGAAAGTGAAGACTCTTCAAGTGATGAAGAATATGTTCTGATATCCGCTCTCACAAGAACTGACACTCGTGGAAGAAAAGATTGGCTTATTGACAGTGGGGCTTCCAAAAACATGATAGGATTCAAGGAATATTTTGAGAAACTATTCGAACATAATTCACCCCATAAGGTGAAACTTGGGGATGACTACCAATATCTGTTAGCTGGAATATTTCACCTCCTGCAAACAACAAGGTGTTCCATTGGTCTGAATGGTTCAAATCCAGAACAAATAGAAGATAGAGGTTGAAGACTCTCCCTAGATGCCATAGATACCTGGAATACAATGCTTTGATAGTCACCATCTGTACCTGCAATAAGCTCAACATGAAACATATCAAAGAAACCAGAATATAATCTACTAATCTATGCTAGTGACTAAGGAATCTAACAACATATATATGAAATCAAACATCAACAATATATGTGGGACAGAAATCAACTTGCATTAAAGAAATATGAAGAAGTTTACAACCAAGACTTAGTGTTGACATGCATCTCCATGAAACCAAGAATTCTCATCCCCATAAGCTCCGAATCTAGCTCTCTCTATGCTCTCCAATGTTATGGACCAAGTGATCAATCCAACAGCATAACAATTCCTTAAGAGTTCTCTCTCTCAACCATGGCCATAAGCTCGTATTTATAAGGCTAGATGGATAGGGTAGGTTGAGATATTTGTGGGTGAGGTGGCCTCCAAGATCCTAGGATGGGGGATCTCGAGCTCAATAGGCCCACAATAGTAGGGATAAGGGATATCTCGAGGATTATCATCTAGAAGCCTCAAGAAGCTTCTGTTTTTACCTTTTTACCCAGGGTACTGCGTTTCTCCTTCAGTGACAGAGTGGTTATGGTAATAACCACTTATGGACTAAGGGCCATAAGCGGTGGCACCGCTTGTGGGCAACAGAGTATGGGTGGTTCGAACAAGGGTACCGCATATGGATAAAGGGTCAAGCACGGTGCTGGGAATTTGTATGAAAATATTGACAAATGATATGAGTTTCCACTCCATAAGTTGGGATTCAGGGCAAGTAAGTATGTCAAATGTCTTATCACATGATGGTGACAGGATTTTGGTATAACAGGATGCCCCCCAAAGAATGAGTCTTAGTGATCCAAGAGGATATTGGTGGCCACCCACCTATTCCTCTTGGACCCCCACCATTATTTCTTTCAGTTTTCCAGTTTCCTTAATTGTAGCACAATTTACTATTTTTGGCAGTTTTCGGGTCCCAAACGACGTTTTTTTGGCATCGAATGGTCAGTAAAATATAATTCTGATACAGACTTAATATTTGTTGTTTATGGATGTAGTCCTTAAACATATCTTTCTAACGCTATATCATGCGCATCAAACAGAGGTAGTATGCTAAAGCTACGACCCTGGGAACTTGATGTACCAAGTTACCCAACGGGGCCCACATTAAGGCGTTTCACCTCCTAGGGTTAGGTTTTTGGATGTGTAGGGTTTCCATTGTTTCTCAATAATATATAGGCCTTTGAGCCTCATTGTAACACAGAGTTCAGAGGCATGTAGCCGCCACATCTCTTCTCAGAGATAAGCTACCAACACTCTAGCTAGTTGATTTCCATTCTATATGTAAACAAGTTTCAGTTATTGATTGATGAAATTAAGTGTTATTTCCGCTGAATATTTGTTTCTATGGTTATTTGTGTATTCTATTGCATTCCTGCATAAATCTGGATCAGTGGTATTAGAGCAATCTACTCTTTCTCAATCCTTCTTTGCATGTCCCCAATGAAAGCAGGGTATAAAGAGTTAGGGCTCGATCTGGTTGAACCTTTGCAAGATCAGCCTCGCAAATCTCGATGGCCACCCATGGGGGATGAAAAGAAATATGAGGGCACAGAAGATCCTATCAAAATGTTACTCAAGGAGGCCCTTGAAAAACAAAGGAACACGATGATGGATAACTTCGCCCAGATCCTTCAACGACTTCCCACTGGCGGTGCATATGCATCTAGCAACCACTTTGGAGGTGCAACCTCTTTTAAGTACAAGTAAACTTAGACATTCCCATATTTGATGTTCGAATAGATGCAGACGCTGTAGATAAATGGTTGAATCTATTAGAAGGATATTTCTCGGTTCATGACTTTTCTGACCGGGAAAAGATTACTTTTTCTCTACTCAAAGATGCCCCCCATGTCAAGGACTGGTGGGAAACCTACTGTGAAAGAAAGGATGAGGAGGAACCCTCTCTATTCTCTGTTGTAACCACTTGGAATTCTTTTCAAGATTCCATAAAGGGACAATATTATCCGGTGGGGAGCTACGAGGACAAGTACATCCAATGGACTACGCTGTAGCAGCAAAGAGATCAAGATGTGCATGAGCTGACGAATCTGTTCCATACCCTGTTCACCATGTTGGGTATCAAAGATTCAGAGAAAAATTTGGTGCTGAAGTACTGCAGTTGTCTGCACAGATACATTTAGGAGGAAATGGAGTTCCTTGACATCTCCTCGCTTGGTACAGCATGTCGGTACGCTGCCAAAATTGAGCAAAAATTCAAACAGAAAAAGCGAGACTTTGGATCTGCGAATCAGAAGCAAGGGAAAGGTGCCCCCAAACCGCAGAACCAAGGACACAACCAAGGCATGGTGACTCAAGAAAACTTTCCAAATCCTTAAACAAAGAGCAACACTGCGAAGCTAAAGAAGGAAGTGGGAAAGTGGTGCGAGTTCCATAAGAGCCCCACTCACAACACAAGTGAGTGTCGGGCTAAGCAGTCACTAGTGGCCGAGATAAAGGCTTCTGAATCAAATGCATACTCTGACACTGAATCAGAACCTGAAAAGGGTAATGACAGAGGAAAGAAGATTATCGATGCAGAACCTAATGCCACCATTTCCACCACAAAGATCCAAAAGGAATATCCAGAGGAGGAGGAGTGTCTTTTCCACTCCCAAATGTGGGTAAAGGGTTCCCCGCTACAGTTCATTGTCGACAGTGGGAGCCAAAAAAACCTGATTTTGGCAGAGGTCATGAAGCAGTTGGGTTTGCCGAACACAGCACACCCACAGCCGTACACCATTGGGTGGCTTCACCAAGGAAGAGATCTCTGTGTTAGCCAACAGTGCCGACTTCCCTACAACATCAAGCCCTTCACCGATGAGGTATTATGTGATATTGCTCCTCTTGATGTTTGTGATGTATTATTAGTTCAACCATACTTATGGAAGCGACATGCTGTGTATGAGTTCTGACCTCACGCTGTTATTATTACGTTGGGAAATAATTTGTACATAATACCAGAGGTACCACCCCCTACCACTATCTCTTTGGTTACTGCAAAACAATGCAGTAAGCTCATTTCCAAAAATGGGAAGTTTGTTTTCTTGATGATCCGCCCTCAGGGAAAGAAGAAGATCATTGCCACAACCTCTAGACAGGGCCCCTCCACATGACAAAAACAAATGGAAAAGGTCGTGAAGGAGTACCAGGACATATTCACCTCACCCACCGGGGTGCCTCTCCATTGTCAGGTCAAGCAACCCATCGATCTGACCCCAGGTGCGCCGCTCCTCAATGAACCGATCTATCGCCATTCTGTTTTGGAGAATGATGAAATCAAGAGGAAAATTCAGGAGCTGTTGCAGAAGGGTCACATTCGGCTAAGTTCATCACCCTGTGGAGCCTGATCATGTTGGTATAGAAGAAGGATGGGACTTGGAGACTCTGTATTGACTATCGGGCACTGAACAAGATCACTGTCCATAATAGGTACCCGATCCCATGGATTGATGACCTCCTGGAACAGCTTAAAGGGGCGAAATATTTTAGCAAGATCGACTTAAATTCTGGGTATCACCATGTACCAATCGAACTGACCGATTTGTGGAAGACTACCTTCAAAGCCAAGGAGGGCCTTTTCAAATGGTTGGTCATGCCTTTCGGGCTGACGAATGCCCCTACAACCTTCATGAGATTGATGGACAACATCTTGCGGCCATTTACCAAATGATTTGTAGTAGTGTACTTGGATGACATCCTGATCTTCAGCCATACTTGGGAAGAGCACCTCCACCACATCCGACAGGTCCTCCAAACATTGCAGCAGCACAAGTTGTGTGCCAATTTGGACAAGTGCACTTTTGGCATGACCCAGGTTCAGTATCTGGGATACATTATTGATGACTGTGGGGTACATGTGGATCCAACCAAGATCCAAATCATTCAGGATTGGCTAGTCCCAACTAATCTAATAGAGCTTCGCAGCTTTCTGGGCCTTGCTGATTTCTACCGTAGGTTTGTGTTGGGATTCTCTCATATCACTTGGCCCTTGAGTCAAGTCACCAAGGGAGGAGTGAAAGAAAAATTCTTTTGGTTGGAAACTCAACAGAAAGCATTTGCAGAATTAAAACATCGCCTATGTTGTGCCCTAGTGCTCACATTACCAGACTTGCAACAACCATTTGAGATCAAGACAGATGCCTCTGACTATGCTATTGGGGTAGTCCTTACTCAATAAGGGCATCCAGTGGCATATCATAGTGAGACACTGTCCGACACTGTCCGCAAATATCCCACTTATGACAAAGAGATGTATTCCATTGTACAAGCTTGCCGAAAATGGAAGCATTACATTTTGGGGATGGAAACGATCATCCACATAGACCACCAACCCCTGCAGTTCATGCAAACACAAGGGAAGTTACAGAACGATCGCCATTAGAAGTGCTCCACATATCTACAACATTTTCATTTGAACATCAAGTACAAGAAGGGGAGCACCAATAATGTTGCAGACTGCCTCAGTCGACCACTAATCATGGCGATAATGACCGTGCTCAACTCTTGTGGGAATGAGACTTTTGATAGGCCGCTTCTCTACAAGAGCAATCCAGAATTCAGCCACACATACCAGATGCTCTTGGAGGGAAACCAAGTTCAAAAATTTCACCTCCAGGATGTACTATTGTGTCACATGGGACACCTTTGTGTTCCTTCAAGTGAGCGTGCCAAGATGATTTGGGAAGCGCACTACAGTCGGGTTGCTGGGCATTTTGGGGTTGAGAAAATAGTTGCAGTACTGTAGAATTATTTCTATTGGCCGAACCTTCGACAGGAAGTCAGGAAGTACATCTGATCCTGCACTGCCTGCACCATTGCCAAACCATCCATCAAGAAGCAAGGACTCTATACTCCATTGCCTACCCCTAGTCAACCTTGGGAATCCATCTCCATGGATTACATGTCAGGCCTTCCTTCTACTAAGCACAGCAACGACTGTGTGTTTTTGGTCATTGACAGATTCTCAAAGATGGCCATAATGGCAGCCTGCAAGTAGGATATCACAGCAGAAGCCACTGCTAAACTATTCTTTGAACGAGTGTGGATACACTTTGGGATTCCACAGTCGATAATCTCAGACCGGGATAGCAGATTCCTTAGTACATTCTGGTCTAGCCTATGGTCAATGCTAGACACCAAGCTCACAAAGTCCACAGCTTTCCATCCCTAGACTAATGGCTAGACAGAGGTTGTCAATAGGATGATCGTACACATTTTGTGCATGTACAACTCAAAGCATCCATGCACATGGGATGAGAGCCTCCCCTATGTACAACAAAGCTATAACTGGGCCCTCCATAGCTCAATCAACCATAGCCCCTTTCAAGTGGGCTTGGGATTCCAGCCACTATGTCCCATTGACGTAGCCATGCCATTTGCAGCTACGTAGGCTGATTCAGCTCATATCCAGTCTGAAGTTTCCAAGGAAAACAAATTAATTGAGTGCATTCACCACATTCACCAACAGGTTCATGACATATTGGATAGATCCAATGCTAAGTACAAGCAACGACATGATCGGCATCGGGTGCAACATAACTTCCAGGTGGGCGACAAAGTGTGGCTACATTTGCAGAAGGAGCGCCTCGCTGGACCCCACCGCAAGCTTCACCCACTCCAATATGGGCCATAGACCATCACCAAGGATATCGAGGACAATGCCTTCGAGCTCAGTATTCCACCGATCCTTGGTCTGCACCCAGTGTTCAATGTGGACTGCCTTCGGCCCTACTTTCCACCTCTACTGGACACATCAGACATGGCAGAACAACTCTCACCAACAGAGTTAAACCTAGATTGCATGGAACAAGCCACTGCTGATCGGATTATGGACACATAGATCAAGAACACTCGCCAGCAGAAGATCCAGCTATATCGAGTTGTCAAAGCAAGCCAACTCCTTCACCAGGGAAAGTGGCTCATCAGGGACCAAGTTCAACAGAAGTTTCCTCATCTCATGGAGGAACTCAACGTAATGGGCACCATTGCTTCTTAAGGGGGGAGGAATGATCCAGGAGGATATTGGTGGCCACCCACCTATTCCTCTTGGACCCCCACCATTGTTTCTTTCAGTTTTCCAGTTTCCTTAATTGTAGCACAATTTACTATTTTTGGCAGTTTTCGGGTCCTAAACTTCTAGAGCCGTTTTGAGGCCCTAAACGACATTTTTTTGGCATTGAATGGTTAGGCAAATATGAGTCCGAGCCAGATGTGATATTTTCCATTTATGGATGTAGTACTTAAACATATCTTTCTAATGCTATATCATGTGCATCAAATGGAGGTAGTATGCTAAAGTTACGACCCCAAGAACTTGATGTACCAAGTTACCCAACGGGGCCCACATTAAGGCATTTCACCTCCTAGGGTTAGGTTTTTGGATGTGTAGGGTTTCCATTGTTTCTCAATAATATATAGGCCTTTGAGCCTCATTGTAACATAGAGTTCAGAGGCATGTAGCCACCACATCTCTTCTCAGAGATAAGCTTCCAGCACTCTAGCTAGTTTATTTCCATTCTGCATGTAAACAAGTTTCAGTTATTGATTGATGAAATAAAGTGTTATTTCTGCTACATATTTGTTTCTACGGTTATTTATGTATTCTGTTGCATTCCTGGATAAATCAGGATCAGTTACGACCACTGATCCAGATTTATGTAGGAACACAACAGAATACACAAATAACCATAGAAACAAATATGCAGCGGAAATAACACTCCATTTCATCAATCAATAACCGAACCTTGTTTACATACAGAATGGAAATAAACTAGCTAGAGTGCTGGTAGCTTATCTCTGAGAAGAGATGTGGTGGCTACATGTCAACTGATCCAGATTTATGCAGGAACACAACAGAATACACAAATAACCATAGAAACAAATATGGAGCGGAAATAGCACTTCATTTCATCAATCAATAACTGAAACTTGTTTCTGCATGAACTGCAGGGGTCGGTGGTTTGTGTGGATGATCATTTTCTTCCCCAAAATGTAATGCTTCCATTGCTGGCAAGCCTGTACAATGGAATACATCTCTTTGTCATAATTGGGATACTTGCGAACAGTGTCGGATAGTGTCTCACTGTGATATGCCACTGGATGCCCTTGTTGAGTAAGGACTGCCCCAATAGCATAGTCAGAGGCATCTGTCTCGATCTCAAATGGTTGTTGCAATTCTGGTAATGTGAGCACTGGGGCACAGCATAGGCGATGTTTCAATTTTGCAAATGATTTCTGTTGATTTTCTGACCAAAAGAATTTTGCTTTCGCTCCTCCATTGGTGACTTGACTCAAGGGCCAAGTGATATGAGAGAATCCCAACACGAACCTGCGGTAGAAATTAGCAAGGCCCAAAAAGCTGTGAAGCTCTGTTAGAGTAGTTGGGGCTGGGAAATCCTGAATGATTTGGATCTTGGTTGGATCCACATGCACCCCACAGTCATCAATAATGTATCCCAGATACTGAACCTGGGTCATGCCAAAAGTGCACTTGTCCAAATTGGCACACAACTTGTGTTGCCGCAATGTTTGGAGGAATTGTCGGATGTGGTGGAGGTGCTCTTCCCAAGTTTGGATGAATATCAGAATGTCATCCAAGTACACTAATAC
Source organism: Pseudotsuga menziesii (assembly GCA_001517045.1). NCBI lineage: Eukaryota > Viridiplantae > Streptophyta > Pinopsida > Pinales > Pinaceae > Pseudotsuga > Pseudotsuga menziesii. Next base: position 15,190 of record LPNX010467986.1, on the reverse strand, counting down.
AAATGAGTTGGTGAATGGCCACAAGATGTTGTCCATCAATCTCATGAAGGTTGCAGGGGCATTCGTCAGCCCGAAAGGCATGACCAACCATTCGAAAAGGCCCTCCTTGGCTTTGAAGGCAGTCTTCCACACATCGGTCGGTTCGATTGGTACCTGGTGATACCCAGACTTTAAGTCGATCTTGCTAAAATATTTCACCCCTTTAAGCTGGTTCAGGAGGTCATCAATCTGTGGGATCGGGTACCTATTCCGGACAGTGATCTTGTTCAGCGCCCGATAGTCAATACAGAGTCTCCAAGTCCCATCCTTCTTCTGTACCAACACGATCGGGCTCCCATAGGGCGATGAACTTGGCCGGATGTGACCCTTCTGTAGTAGCTCATGAATTTACCTCTTGATTTCATCATTATCCAAAACATAATGGCGATAGATTGGTCCATTGGGCAGCGATGCACCTGTGGTCGGATCGATGGGGTGCTTGACCTGACAATGGAGAGGCACCCCGATGGGTGAGTTGAATATGTCCCGGTACTCCTTCATGACCTTGTCCATTTGTTGTTATTGTGTGGAGGGGCCCTGTCTAGAGGTTGTGGCAATGATCTTCTTCTTTCCCTGAGGGTGGATCATCAAGAAAACAAACTTCTCGGTTTTGGAAATGAGCTTACTGCATTGTTTTGAAGTAACCAAAGAGATAGTGGCAGGGGTTGGTACATCTGGTATTCTCTACAAATTATTTCCCAACGTAATAATAATAGCGCGAGGCTAGGACTCATACATAGCATGTTGCTTCCATAAGTATGGTTGACCTAATAATACATCACAAACATCAAGAGGAGCAATATCACATAATACCTCATTGGTGAAGGGCTTGATGTTGTAGGGAAGTCGGCACTATTAGCTGACACCGAGATCTCTTCCTTGGTGAAGCCACCCGATGGTGTACGGATGCGGGTGTGCTATGGTTGGAAAACCCAACCGCTTCATGACCTCTGCTGAAATCAGGTTCTTTTGGCTCCCACTGTCGACAATGAACTGTAGCGGGGAACCCTTTACCCAAATTTGGGAGTGGAAAAGATGCTCCTCCTCCTCTGGATCTTTTGGTTCTTCCTTTTGGATCTTTGTGGTGGAAACGGTGGTGTTGGGATCTGCATCGATAATCTTCTTTCCTTTGTCATTACCCTTCTCGGGTTCTGATTTAGTGTCAAAGTATGCATCTGATTCAGAAGCCTTTATCTCGGCCACTAATGACTACTTAGCCCGACACTCACTTGTGTTATGAGTGGGTCTCTTATGGAACTCGCACCACTTTCCCGCTTCCTTCTTCGGATTTGCAGTGTTTCTCTTTTCTTGTGGCTTTGGAAAGTTTTCTTGAGTCGCCATGCCTTGGTTGTGTCCTTGGTTCTACGGTTTGGGGGCACCTTTCCCTTGCTTCTGATTTGCAGATCCAAAGTCTCACTTTTTCTGTTTGAATTTTTTCTCAATTTTAGCAGCATACCGATATGCCATACCAAGCAAGGAGATGTTGAGGAACTCCATTTCGTTCTGAATGTATCTGTGTAGAAAACTGCACTGCTTCAACACCAAATGTTTCTCTGAATCTTTGATACCCAACTTGGTGCGCAGGGTATGGAACAGATTCATCAGCTCATGCACATCTTGATCTCTTTGTTGTCGCAGCGTAGTCCATTGGATGTACTTGTCCTCATGGATCCCCACCGGATAATATTGTCCCTTTTTGGCATCTCAAAAAGAATTCCAAGTGGGTACGGTAGAGAACAGAGAGGGTTCCTCCTCATCCTTTCTTTCACAGTAGGTTTCCCACCAGTCCTTGACATGGGCGGCGAATTTGAGTAGAGAAAAAGTAATCTTTTCCCGGTCAGAAAAGTCATGAACCAAGAAATATCCTTCTAATATATTCAACCATTTATCTACGGCGTCTTCATCTATTCGACCATCAAATATGGGAATGTCGAAGTTTACTTGTACCTTAAAAGGGGTTGCACCTCCAGAGTGGCTGCTAGATGCAGATGCACCACAAGTGGGAAGTCATTGAAGGATCTGGGTGAAGTTATCCATCATCGCATTCCTTTGTTTTTCAAGGGCCTTCTCGAGCAACATTTTGATAGGATCTTCTGTGCCCTCATCTTTCTTTTCGTCCCCCATGGGTGGTCATCGGGATTTGCGAGGCTGATCTTGCAAAGGTTCAACCAGATCGAGCCCTAACTCTTTATACCCTGCCCTTGTTGGGGACAAATTTATGTAGGAATGCAAAATAATACACAAATAACCATAGAAACAAATATGCAGTGGAAAAAACACTTCATTTCATCAATCAATAACTGAAACTTGTTTACATACAGAATGGAAATAAACTAGCTAGAGTGTTGGTAGCTTATCTCTGAGAAGAGATGTGGCAGCTACATGCCTCTGAACTCTGTGTTACAATGAGGCTCGAAGGCCTATATATTATTGAGAAACAATGGAAACCCTACACATCCAAAAACCTAACCCTAGGAGGTGAAACGCCTTAATGTGGGCCCCGTTGGGTAACTTGGTACATCAAGTTCCCGGGGTCGTAACTTTAGCATACTACCTCTGTTTGACGTGCATGATATAGCGTTAGAAATATATGTTTAAGGACTACATCCATGAATGGAAAATATTGAGTCTGGATTGGAGTCATATTTTCCCGACCATTCGATGCCAAAAAAACGTCGTTTAGGGCCTCGAAACGGCTCCGAAAGTTTAGGACCCGAAAACTGCCAAAAATAGTAAATTGTGCTACAATTAAGGAAACTGGAAAATTGAAAGAAACAATGGTGGGGGTCCAAGAGGAATAGGTGGGTGGACGCCAATATCCTCCTGGATCATTCCTCCCCCCTTAGGAAGCAATGGTCCCCATTGAATTGAGTTCCTCCATGAGATGAGGAAACTTCTGTTGAACTTGGTCCCTAGTGAGCCACTTTCCCTGGTGAAGGAGTTGGCCTCCTTTGACAACTCGATATAGCTGGATCTTCTGCTGGCAGGTTTTCTTGATATGTGTGTCCATAATCTGATCAACAATGGCTTGTTCCATGCAATCGGGGTTTAACTCTGTTGGTGTGAGTTGTTCTGCCATGTCTGATGTGTCCAGTAGAGGTGGAAAGTAGGGCCGAAGGCGGTCCACATTGAACACTGGGTGCAGACCAAGGAATGGTGGAATACTGAGCTCGAAGGCATTGTCCTCGATAGCCTTGGTGATGGTGTATGGCCCATATCGGAGTGGGAGAAGCTTGCATTGGGGTCCAGCGAGGCGCTCCTTCTGCAAATGTAGCCACACTTTGTCGCCCACCTGGAAGTTGTGTTGCACCCGATGCTGATCATGTCGCTGCTTGTACTTAGCATTGGATTTTTCCAATATGTCATGAACCTGTTGGCGAATGTGCTGAATGCGCTCAATGAATATTTTTTCCTTGGATATTTTAGACTGGATATGAGCTGAATCAGCTTGAGTAGCTGCAAATGGCATGGCTACGTTAATGGGACATAGTGGTTGGAATCCCAAGCCCACCTGAAAGGGGCTATGGTTCATTGAGCTATGGAGGGCCCAGTTATAGCTGTGTTGTACATAGGGGAGGCTCTCATCCCATGAGCGTGGATGCTTTGAGTTGTACATGCGTAAAATGTGTACGATCATCCTGCTGACGACCTCTATCTAGCCATCAGTCTGGGGATGGAAAGCTGTGGACTTTGTGAGCTTGGTGTCTAGCAATGACCATAGGCTAGACCAGAATGTACTAAGGAACCTACTATCCTAGTCTAAGATTATAGACTGTGAAATCCCAAATTGTACCCACACTCGTTCAAAGAAGAGTTTAGCAGTGGCTTCTGCTGTGATATTCTTCTTGCAGGTCACCATTATGGCCATCTTTGAGAATCTGTCAATGACCACAATGTTGAAATATTGTAACTTCGAAGAATATTATTTATGTATATTTTGTGGTCCCCGATGGTCCAACCGGGAGAACCACTTGTATTACATTGTACCCCGATGCTCCTAATCGGAAGAAATAATAAGAGTCATGAGGTAGTCCCCTCTATTTGTAAAGGTGGGTCATCAGCACCCCAGTGTGGTTACTTGAGCCTACATGTGTAACTTGAGCCTACATGAGTTAACTTAAGCCGACATGTTGATTGAGTAAACTTTAAGTAAACGAATGAATATAAATAGAGGTGTAGTGCTCCTCATTTGTGGCACACACACACTCAATTGGAATAGCGCACTTGTGGAGGAGAGGAGTTGCTGGAGAAGGAGGAGAATCAGGTTTTTGATCTCCTTGTTGGTTTTACCTTTTTTCCTTTTGGGGCATCTATATTGAGGAATCTTTTGCTGGGTTTTTCCCTTAGGGGTTTTCCCAGGATAAATCTGTGTTGTTCTTGTGAGACTGTTTCTTTCAATGATCCTGCTTTATATGCTTTTATTATGAAAAATGAAATGATATACTTATGTCTTAGTTAAGCATATGAAAATTTAACATGGTATCAGAGCTAACCTGAATAGGGCAGCTTTCACAAGTTATAGAATCTAGGGCTTCTTATTTTTGGTTCTCTCTTCACAATCAATCAACAAAAGAAGGCTAGGATGACTCTCCTTTGAAGGGTGCATCGTTTTGTCGAAGCGGAATTCGATTCCGAGCATTTTCAATTTTTGTTGTGGAAATTAGGGCTTTCTACAGAAGAGGAATTTTTGAGTGAGACCAGCATAGGATTGTTCTCCTCATCAAAACAGAAGTTTAGAGACCTGGATCAAGGTTTTTGGTTGGGTGAATCTCCAGGAAAGTCAAACCCTAGTTTGACCCTGAGCTAGAAAAACCCTAAATACTAAAACTGCTATGTTTTGGCACATTCGCTATATTTCGACATTGGCAAAGGATCAGGAGCTGAAAATTACAGGGGCCAAATATAAAATCCTGACTAACACTGTATCCAAAATTCATCCACAGATTCATTGTATTCCACGATATATGTTCTCTCCAAGTTAGGGTTCCAGCCTCTTCCAGAATTCATCCCTAAACGGGACACCTGGAGAGAATTGCAATATATTGGGATACAGAGGTCCAAATGGAATTCCTGAAGATGTTCCAGAAAGGGAACAGACTGAAATTTTGGTGGTCCGATTATCAGACTCAGAAGATGAACCAGTGACACGTGGCATGCCGTACAACTGCACTATTCTGAACAGTCCTGTAACAGGTCACCTTGGGAAAATGGTCATAAATCCCAAATGGTGAAACCAATTCTGATGAAACCTGTGGTAGTGGATTAGGGACATGAGAGGTTACCTCAATACAAAGTTCAGACATAGAAGATCAGAAATTTCAGAGATATCACAGAAACAGTAACAAGAATTTCTGCAGAAGAAATTGGAAAATTAGGGCTTCCTGTTCCGGGAGCTTCCCTCCACTGTTTTCAGAAATGGAGTACATTAGAAATCTCCATTTGAAGAGATCTATCTGTATATCCAATAATACCTAAAAGATTCTAAGTTTTAAAATTAGGGTTTCTATGACAAACCCTAGATTAGCTAGCTCCGGAACCAGAACGGACACCTCAAATCGGTAAGATCTAATCCTTTGCTATGTTCATTTGAGGTTATCTTTTCAAAGTAATCCATGACATCAGATTGATGATAAGCTTGGTGAATTTGACAAATTCCAAGCCTAGAAGTATATGATCTCTCTGAAGAAAATGGATTGGACACCTACATGAGCATAGAGGTTCCAGTTTCAGAGGGAGATGAGGCTAGAAGCCTTTCTCAAGAAGAACTTGGTCAAATCCCAGAAGATCATTGATGATTCAGTTTCGAATCAACTTGTACTACAAGTGTCTTCCGTAAAGACATCGATGAGGTTTGATTCCTTGACCAAGCTATTTAAAGGGAAGAACATAGATTAGAATATGACCTTAAGAAACCAGTTGAAGAATGTGAAGATCCAGAATGCAGAGACCATGCAGTCATAAGGATCTCTCAAATCAAATAACAACTTCAAGCGAGGAAAGAAGAAGTGAAGAATGCAGAAGTGGTGATGGACACCTTGGATGGCCTCCCAGGATTATGAAATTCATTCATTTAAGAAATGTGTTTCAGAAGGAAGTGATTAATTTCAGT